>JABASH010001763.1:0-23906 GCA_019776445.1 Tomocerus maximus | reverse complement strand
CTGGCAATGCGTAAATGTGATGCATCCCACCAGGGCCTTGATACATCCCACATTCCACTGCATATTGCTGGCTCTGCGTGTCAATACCTTTTAGTCTATAGCATTAAACTAAACTGGCCATTTTTTTACCAAGTTGGGTTTTACCATGACGCAGCATTACTTGGAACTAGTTCGGTAAATTATACAGAGATAACAATATACTTATTTACAGAGAAAGAAACCATGATAAGTATATTATTCAGCACATACATAAGTTGCTTCTGGATACTCTGTTTACGTTTGTCATTGATTTGTTCTCCAATGACTCAGGTAATGAGTTTTTCTTTAGACTGCATGCAATAGGCCACCGTATAGTCTATCAGAATTTACGACAAATGTCCTTCAAATTATTGCATTATGCTACCTGAATATTTTGACTTTCCTAAGGAAAAGCAATCCTCAAATACATAATTGTATGGCTTTAATGCAAAAAGGAAACAGGATAGAGATCAGTTATAGATAAAACAAGTTTAAGACAGTACGGCAATGACAATCAGAGCGAAAACTAGTATCCTTCAACAGGAGAGATTAAGAGAAAAGGTTGTAAACTATATTGTTTTCGTTTAATGAAATGACGAAAGACCAATAAATTTCCTAATTAGATTCAATTTCTAGCTCATTTACATACAATCCCCACACCAATAGTATGTAAAGCAGAAATGAAATGTGTCGTAGGCTAAAAATGAATTTGAGAACGTCGGGTAGGATCTCAAATAATTTAAATAATTAAGATTTGTGCTCTAGATGTCTCATTGCGAACAATGAGGGCTGACTATTACTGATTCATACATTAGTCAGGAATGAAAGATAGTTTTACTATTTTGCAGTAAAACCCACCAAAAATAGTTTTCTAGGTCGAAGAGAAAGGTGTCAGTATTAATTTTCATTCAATATAACGCATGCTATAAATAGCTTCTTGAATTACCTTTTACAGCCACTGCGCAGGAGATGACAAAGAAAGGGAACTAGTGTTCACGACCAAGCAATGTACTTGCAGTACAATTATGTTGACTCTAATGACTATACTTATATGCAATTTAATAGAAAAGTATTTCGGAATTTCATAAATTAGGCTGATGTAGAAAAAACTAGCAAATAAAAGTGTTCACTTATCTACTTAAATTATCAACTCCAATGTAATAAAATAAGGCAAGTTTATCATAATAAAATAACTAAAATCCTGCTTGGTTGCACTCAAAAATTCTGATATCACAAATCTGTATTCCAAGCCAAACGGGTTTCACTATTTTCCTTCTCCCATGTATTCATCAAACATGTTCCCGATCATCTTTTTAATGTCCTCCCCTTTTACTTTCCAAAATCTGTGCAAATTTTCTGAATTTTCCTTCATGTTATCGATGTTGTCGTCCTTTACGGTGATGATATACTTCACTCCTTTTTCAAGAGCTTCATTATGTTCTTTTTCGATTTCCCACAATTGATTTTTCAAAACATTTGCCTTCTTGGTGACTTCTTCTATTTGCTTAATAACCTGTCCAGCTATCATCAAATACTTCTTGTCATCGCCGTTACTTATTGAAATTGGTTCTTCAAAAGGATCCCTGCAAATAGTAATACGGGACACTAGTACGGCGTCCTCTGCATCATCTTGGCTGATATTTGCACTACTAAAATGTGCGGAACCCTCTCCGTCAGAATGATTTTCGATAATGTCTTCACTGCTAAGAGAATGGTGTGCGGAGTCCTCTCCTTCAGAATGATCTTCGCTGATATTATTTCTAATAACAAAGTCATGTGAGGAATCGTCTTCAGCAAAATGATTCCCACCAATAAGCGAAACAAGCGAGGAATCCATAATAGAATCAAGCTGTACAGAATTCATCATCTTTTGAATTAAGTATTTTACGAATTTGTTGCTTGTGTATAATAATGTTAGGGGGACAACGGCAGTAAATCTATCGTTATCTAATTATTATTGTTATCTAATGGGACTGGCTACTCAAGTTTTGAAATGCATTCAGGCAATCTCTGACTAACTAACTTTACAATCACTTCAGCTCGTGCATAACGTGCATCCTCATTTCATTACACATGCTTCACGCACTCAAACGAGTCTGATTCTTAAAATTGCATGCTTAATTTGAGAGGTATATCGTACATTGTCCCAATGGTCAATAAGAAACAATATTTTCAATGCTTTACAGCGTTACAGTTTACAAATAGTCCCAAGCAAGTAGCGCCTGTAAAATATGCAACAAGTCACAAATGAGAACAATTGCTAGGCCATTAATGTCAAAATGTGTTGATAACATTGCAACTGCAGACGGTAGTTGGTTTGGCAGGGATGGTTGAATAAATAAAGAAAACGAGTCTTCATCTTCAGTCTTCCATTTCATTTGAACTCTCCTGTAGTGAGGCTGAACAGACAAATTTATCTGTGCATATCCACCCAACTTTTTCTGAGAATCGATTTCTTAACAGGACAAGGGATGTGTATCCATTGTTGAATGCGTATAGATAAGTATAATACTATATATTGACCACTACATTTACTTATTCCAAATCATATCGCTGCATGAGAACCAAATGACTTGACATTTATATTCAGCAACTCATCATGCATAATCCTATAATACTGTCACATCAATTTGACTACGTACGTATCATGCTTCTATATGTAGTCCCCTTTGTGTAGTAAATCGATTTCTTATTTACTTAATTAGCATCTAGACAATCAATGCAGAATTTGCATACAACAGTGTTTAGTGTTTTTGTGTCGGGATCCATTCTGCTATTCACAATGGAATCATATATATTATTGTACCTGTGACTGTGACTCCTTTGTAGGGCTGTATTAGTTCTTAGGATTAAGACCAAGTTCGTATAATTTCTAATGCTACTTGACAGAATGACTATTAAAAACAGAATTATACAACAACGAAATAAGTGTAGGAATTCACAAATTTGAAGTAATTGTCCCATTCTCATATCTGGTTCTGGTTGCTATAAATGGAACAGAAAACTAACTGCTTAGCTTATCGTCCTTATATATACTTGTGCTGTAAAGATTTTGAAAATTATAGTGCCCATTCGAATAGACTACATGAATAATGCATATTATATAGTTTTAGAAATCCTCATGATATGCAAATGTATATTAAATTGCTTATACTTATTCAGCAAAATGCTGTCATAATTTTCCTTTCTCTGCCTGCGATATTACTTCAGAGAACTAGGTAGTGGAATTAGCCAAATGCAATTGCAATGCTATTATGACTTGCAACAATAATGGGACTCTTCTACACAAGCCATTATCATTATGCAGACAGCATTGCGCATTAGTTTGCAACTTATGGTTAGTGTAGGTCGTATCATAATGGAAAAGGAGGAGACCTTTGGGCAATGGCGAACATGTAAGCAAGCGTTATGCAATCTCAATGGAAATGAAATGTGCTACAAATACAGAGATCTTTGTCTTGATGGCCCAGCTAAGCTTGTCACTTTTCAAACAATGACAGATCAAAGTCTAGCTGCCGAGGTGAGTTTATTTAAAATGTAAACACGTACGTGTGGAAGGAAAGTAAGTAATTATTTGCATCTTTCGTATTTGGCATCCCAGAGCTCTATCCCTAAACATAATCCATCCAGTATAATGGACAATAGTACTCAATCTGTATGCAAACATGCAACTATTGCTGTAATATTTGTACCTACTCTGCATCACTGTTCATGTCAAAAAAGTATCTACAGCTAACGTCAGGTTCCTATATATTTTTGTGACAAAAACACAATCTTTATAAACTACTATTTGAACACTTCAATAACAGCATCTTGATTTGATTGAATATGATTTTGAAGTAAATAATGCACCTATTTATAATATACCCTGTGTTAAAAGTGAATCACTAGTGTCAGTATTTCCTGCCATCTTCATTCTTCCATGAAGTCCAAGAAAAAAGACATTAAGTTTATTACGGCTTATTTTCATCTTCTAGTGTAATATGCAAATTTGTTTCAAGCTTTAAGAGTATTTGTCGTAAAATTACAAATAGTTTATTAACCCATCACATACTCTAAACTCACTTACTGTCAGTTTAAAATGCGTCAATGGTTCTTTTGGGGCAACAATAAAAGAGTTTTATGCACAGTCAAGAGTTGAAGTTAAAGAGTATATTATGGCTTAGCGATGGAAGGCAAATATAATTTGGTAATCTGTGTGCGTTCACTTGGTTTGAAACAAGTGCTAATTGACAGCTTGCCGAAGTAACTGGTTTCATGACCTTTTCTCTTACCCGAACATGTGGACTATTAAGTGAAATTGTAGTTATTAACTGTGGTGGTACCTCATCCACATACAACTACCTAGATGCCATAACAGTATGTCTAGCAATGACGCAAAACATAACAAGACAAACAGGCAGCCAAATAAATTCATCTGAGATTTACAAATACATATTCAGATGGGAAGGTTGCAGAGTAAAATAAATTTTTATACGCATGAAATGCAAATCAGGGCAGCTAAAGCTCTATAAGTACCTTATTTGTACCTTACACATGCAATTGGGAATGGCAGATTCTGGTTTCATCTAGTCTGGTATGATAAGTTGACTGGATTCTTGTATAATAGGTAATGTCATGTCATGTCACACACATAACAACTTCCAGTTCTCTACAGCAGGTCTTGCAAAAGTTTAATGCTCGATCAATCATGCAACGAAAACCGCAACGCTATACTTTCAATCTATATATGTACACACAATACGTCTGTAATAAACAGAGAAGACAAGAAACGCATGACCTCTTTTGAATTTCATTAATTCGCATCCCAGATCAAACTGACGGAAAATTTCCAAAATGGATCATACTATTATGTCAAGCAATGTCTAATGATACGCAAACAAAAGAAAAATCCAATCTATTTATATGTTATGTTAATATATCTATATTCGCTTCAAATCCCATTTGTCATTATTATCATAATGGATTTGATTGCCAACATTTTCAAGATTATGATAGCCAATCCATAACGGATATTAAAGGAAAAATCACCCCTCGATTCGTGAACTTTCGCTTACCATGAAAATTTTCTTAAGGTTTAAAAAGTTGTCAAAATGCAATCATTTCTACAGCATTGTAAAATTAGTACATGCTAGTAGCGTCTCATTAACTACGGGCTCATCAACTAAATTTCGTAAATGAAATACCTTATGTAGTTCTTCGCCCTTATGCTCATTTTTGGATTTAAGTATGCTTAGTTACTTTTTATACAGCTTTTATGGTTAAATTAAAGGAGATAAAATTTCTTACCTTTTCGCCTAGATTAGAGATCCAAAATGCAACCAAGATGAAATTATTTGTTAAAGTGTATTTCCTCGAAACGTTGAAACGTTCTCTTTGTTTGGTAAGAGTGGACGGAACAAGTATTGTCACTCGACTGGTGTTTCTATGCTACTGGTAGTATAAGCAAGTGAAGGTGCTTCTTCTTATATCCAAATACAGACGCCTTAGGCGAAATAACGAAATCAGATAAACTTTTTGTTCCTAGGAATCTCATGAATCCTGCGTAGGTATCCTCTATTTTGTGATATTTGTGAACATGCTAAGTACGTAGATGCATATAATCATATACTACAGTAGTACTATAGTAGTAGTAGTAGGTATTATAGTGTGCATTGTGCATTGATATGAAACAAAAGTAAAATCAATATAATAATTTGTAACTGTAATAAATATGCATTGTTTTAATGCAGGGAGAGACACTATAAAGTACTGGAGTCATATGCTATGAAAAAGACTGCAAACTACAGTAATGTACTGTGAGGTTACAATAGAGAGGGTACCTTGTAAACGTAAATAGCATAATTCAGTATGCAGAACAAAGACTTTATCTTTATTTCAACCGACCACTCTTTGTATTATCTTAGTATGCAAATTACAATCTAGTTTAGTTGGTGGGATGTGCTATCTTCTCTCGGTACCTTGTACATATTGCAATTGCAAATTAATGCACTGTACACACCAACGAATTTACCAACATGAAATGCATATTTATTATTGACAATGCATTCTTAATAAATGCATAAAGGTAGGAGGACGTGACATGATCAGAAGCATCCTTAGTATGGGATTCCGAGTGCGCAATCTGCAATTTCTAAAAATATCTAAATATGCTTTCTGTAAATGTTGGGGATTTTAGTGTAAACACATGTAAAGTTAGATCATCATCAGTTGCATCTACAATGTTGTTATTAGTCATTACAATCTAACTACTACAATGTACTACTACAATCTAACTACTAACCATTCGTATTTCGTATATAATGCCTTTTGTGTTACATTTGAGACAGCGAAAGTGGTCAATGCAGCTATGGATACACTTCCACAACAAACACTGTAATGAATCGACTGGAACAGCTAATCAGCTATAAGGTGTATCGCACACAGCACGCACACACGACTACGACCGACCCTCAACCGCAAGACTCCGACCCGCACAATTCCAGCTGACAGATATTCGCGTGGAAATAATCTAACTGGGATAGAATGTAACTAACTACCACTGAAATTGCAGGTGAAGAATGGAGGGAAGTCGGCGGAGAGGAAGATGGGCCGAAGATGAAGAGTCGGGAGTCGTGAACGGGAGAGACAGAAGAAGAGCACGAAGCAATTACGCCTCTGGGGAAGATAGTGACAATTACGACAGCAGTGACGGAAATAGCCCCGTGAGATTTTTTGAAGAGAAGGAAACGAAGAGCAGGGCTAAGGACAAAGTGTTCCAAGGGCCTTCCACATCATCAGCCCCAGGAGGTCGGAGTCATAGTCCTGGTAGTAACAAAGGCCATTCCCAAGAGAGAAGAAGAAGGGCACACTCAAACAGACCCGACTCGCAGAGAGATGGCAGCGAACACGCCTCTGGGGACGACAGTACTTTTGAGCAAGAAACGCGATTTCGAAAGAAAACTCTTAGTCGGGCTTCTGTGGAGGAGGATGAGAACGACACGCACACCACTTCCGACTCCGAAAGTCTCATAGAAGGATCCAAAACGACATCCGCTTTGCTTTTGGCTGCGGAATCTTCTCAAATTTTACATGGACAGGGCTTGCAAGATGGGTAAGCACAAATATCTGGTGTAGTCTTTGAAAAATCATTTATTTTTGATTCCGTTGGTATAGCCTTTGGAATGTGTTGGTGTACGGAGAGCCAGTTCAGCGAACAGAAAAAGAAGTTAACGAATACCGAGAATTAATCTACATGCCTTCTACAGATCCCGGTAATAATCATAATCACTTTAATTAATGCAAGTAGTTTGCCTTTTCATAATTTTTGTTGAAACTGTCCCTACGAAATAGACTTTAGTGAACTGAGCAATTATAAACTGCAGGACTATATACTAATAATTATTATTATATCTATACCTTCAGTCATAAAGGATTACTTGTATGCAAAAATGATTGAGCTAATTAATATTTGCCTTGCTCTAATTAAAAGAAATCATGTTTTCCGACGCAACATTCACTTTTTGCTGACAGTCGTATAATATAGTGCATGACACGACAGGTTTGTTAATTAGGTACTAGGTGATCTACTATTAATACTGTTATTGTCAACATACTATACCTCACCTTGCTATAGATCGCTATTCATTTTACGCACTTACTGCATGGCACAAGGTGGTACCACCTGAATTGTAGATTGTGGTACTAATTTGATATTTAAGTGTTGAATTGCAATAATTGACAAGTATGTAAATAGAGCTGACGTTTCAATCTTCTATGGTCATTGAGTAGTTGAACCGAATGATAAGTTGCCTAAGAATGCTGATGCAAGATATCCTGAAGACGAAGGACTTTTTGTTGGCAAACCTTTGCAGATTGCAACCAGAAATAAAAATATTCTGGAGCATCGCTTGTTGAAAGAGAAAGCTTTGTGAGTCCATGTATGGAAATTGTAAATGCATTTCAGTTTTCTTAAAGGCATCTAGAATAATCCAAGATTAATTTTTGGAGGTTAGCCAATGGTTTGGACAAGATGGTCAACTCTTTGCTTTTCCGAATCCGTACAGACCTGAACCGATTCAGTTATTCCGAGAAGATTTACAGGATGACGATTTTAACAAACACATTGTATTTGTTCCAGTACGTTTTCAATTTTATTGTACTCCAATATATTTCTAGAGATTCCTGCATGGTATTAACGATTCGTTGACTGTACAGGCGAAATTGGACCCTTATCAGGAGTTTCAGTTGGATCCAAAAACGAATTATGAGATCGTTATCGATATCGGCTCTCTCAACTTCACACATCATTATTTATTCAGTAAAGAACATGTTTTAGCAGCCAGACTGGAATTGTCTATGCAGGAATATTTACGAAGGTCTGATTTTCAATTTTCTAATATTTTGAAATGTTGTTCATTGAAGGATGAGCAGTAAGATGAGATGATTTCTTTTGTTTGGTATTCATTAGAAGAGAGATGAAAAGCTCTGAGAGGGCAGAAAATAAACTGAAAGCCCTTCGAGAAGCGATAATACATACAAAAGCGGCGATAGAATATTCTGAAGATAGTTTTGACAAAGATAATATGGAACAAAGGGACCGGAAAAGACATGCAGAAAATGTTAGTCAACTCAAGGACCGTATTGTTCGATATCGAAGCGAAATGCGTCGTGCCAGGTTGGAGAGAGATCAATCTTTGTGGGACGAACGAGCCACTCTTGTGGCTGTCGTAGACGCATGGAAACAACTCAAAGCTCTGCGTCAAGATCAAGGTTCTTTTTTCATCAATTTCATCTTTTTCTTTGCATCTGCATGTAAATACAGGTTTTGGTTGTTCCAAGAATACTATTTCTGCTCACTGTTATGACGCGTATGCGAGAGTGTTCATGGGTTTGGAGGAATTTTTACAAGATTCTCATCGATTAACTTCCTTGTACAGAATTTTTTTATTTTGTCTCCAGGATTTGTGAATACACTGTTGAAATTGAACATTATAACTGTGAATGAAGACCACAGCGCGGAAAAAGCTGCTTGGCAAGCTGAGATCGAGCAAGAGATGCAAGACCTTAAAGAAGAGTATGAGGAAGAATTCGAACACAATATGGCACGCTATAGGGCCAAGATGAAGGAATGGTTGGACACGAGACGACAGGCTAAAAGCAAAAGCAAATCTGTAGATATCAGCAAAGGAGATCCCGGAAAAAAGAAGAAAAATAGAAAATCCCAATCATTGGGTCAGTTTACCTTTTCTTGCGCCAAAAACCTTAGCATTTGATTGTGGTATAACATATTTGAATAAGCTGCAGGCAGGTAGTGTTTGAGAGAAAAAATCGACGTAATTATTGGCATATTGACAGTCTATAACAGAGACGTACAATAAATAGGGGATATAAACGATATATTAAATTATTTCTATTTATGATTAAAGAATCTGAAGTGCAAGATGAAGATAGCGATAGCGAAATCTCCGAAATATCTCTTTCCACAAAGCCTGTTCCACCCCCAGCATCGTTCGACGAAGAGGAGACAAAGAAAGCTATTGAGAAAAGGTATGCATGAAGCACTTGTAAAAGGGCTCTGAATGATGGATCTATATATGTAATGAACATTTTGTTTTTGTAAATGTTAAAGATTTAGAGATGTGAAAAGACTACCTGGAGAACCAAAAGTGATGCTAGAACTGGCACGAACTTCTTCAATTACTTCGAAAGCTCAATTACCTCCTGAGTAAGAATGCTTAAGCAAACTTTCTGTCGCAGTTCTATTCTTATAAAGTGTCATGGCCAGGCCACTATCTATATGCATGTACTTGAGACTTGTTCCCGTATCCTACGTCATAGAGTCCGTTATTTATGATATGAACCTAGGTCGACAAAAGAAGAGCAGAGAAGGAAAGCGACTCATAAAACTAAAATCGAGCTGAGGATCCGGTTTAATCGCAAAGAGGTTAATTTGAGTCACCAAAATCTTCTATGCAATTTCTCTCTCGTAAACCGTATATTCAGTATAACTTATACTATTTACATTTTATAGGTCTACAGGTCAAAACCTAGAGACCTAAATGCCGATTTCAACGTGTTCTTTGGTTTAACAGTCCCCGTCGTTGTTAATGAGTGGCCGGAAATGCTTCTAATGGAGATCGTTGACAGCGGGACTTTAACCAAGAAACTTTTATATGAGATTAGTATTCCCTTGCCTAATAGGTGGGCTAATATATCTACACCTATCTAGTTCCAATATCATTTTCTGTGGATTTTCAATTTTCGTGTCTCTTATGAACTAGCAAAACTTCCATCGACCGCTGCCATATGCAGAAAATGGACTTTTTCTCCGAAGAGGTCGTCAAAACCAGCAGTGCTGGAGTAGGAAGTGGAATCGACTTTGAAATACTAGGAAATGTACAGGATTTTATGTTTGCATTAATCTACGACCATAATCAACACAACTTTACGTATTAAATTCGTCTCGATTTAAATAGAAAAGGGAGTCAGCATTTACATCTGGGTTTGCAACTGTCAGACTGGGCTGGTCAGCGGATAAGGATGGGAATATTCTTTGCCCGAAAGGGTTTGAACAGATGCACGAAAAAGATACCGTAGATGGTACTCCGAAACAGATTTACAGTGGAAATATACAAAAGTTATCTGAAAATGCACAAGTAGATCCAAACGATCCGCAAAATGCTCGTTGGCTAGAGCTTTCTGTTGTAAGCTCATTTTATTATTTCTATCGGAAAGGCTGTTAAAAAAATAGTAAGTAAAATCTAACGCATTGTACTTGTGCAGAGAAATTTATTGCCATCTTCTCAAGCAAAAACATCAGCAAAAATATCCAGAGACGGGAGTGGAGATTCTGCTCAGGAGTTTGCTCTAGATAATTTGATGCAAGAATTTGATTTCTGTTCGATGGACGCAATTGACAATTCATTTCGTTTTCGTCTCTTGCAATTACGAGATGAGGAAGTGCCAGAGTTCAAAGGAATTAAAATTGTCTCTCCATTTGAGAAGGATATTCCCTTGGAAGCCTTTGATGTAAATATACGATATCACAAGAGTACATAAATGGTATAGTAAAAACAATCAAATCTTGAAAATTGTTTGAAAATTTGGAACTAACATTGCTCATAGGCCTACGAGCGCCGTCTTAAAGAAGACACAAGAAAACGGCTTGGCGAGTCCACTTTGGGAAAAGTGGGACGAAAGCGACTGATTGATGACGACTCGATCTACGAGTCAAATCGTTTAGAAAAAATTCGCGAAATGAGAGTCAACGTATTGCAACTTTTTGAAAATTCTTTGAAACACATTACCTTCGAAGATATTGTCATCGAAGAACAGATGCCAGATATTGGGTGAGTGACTAAGCATCTATAGTTGATGATTATAAACACCTTGTATATTCACAAAGTTTATAAATTGGATTGAAATTGAAACTTTTCAGGACACTAGGGCTCAATTTGATGACTTTATTTCAACCAAGAAGACCATTAAGACCGACGAGGAAAGAAAGACGCCGAGTTCAAGGATCATCCCTAATGGACACTAAAATAAATCTTATCGTGAATATTGTTCGAGCTTTTAATCTTCCCATGAGGAAGGACACGGACCTTGGTCTATTAAGTAAGAATTTTACATAAAACCTTTCAAATCGCAATTTTGTTACTTAATTGTTTTGAAAAATGTTTTACTTCACAGCAACTGAGTCTGTAACCGGAATTCCTCTGATTAAAAAGCGAAATGACAGAAATGGTGGAAACTACTCAACTGTTAAACCTTTCGTTGAAATTTGGTTTCAAAGAAACGTCTGCCGGACAACTACCGCATTGGGATCCAATCCGACTTGGAATCAAGAACTTCAACTTGGATTAACGTAACAAACCCAAAAAATAAACAATTTACCTACAGATTTTGCATTATTACATGCTAATTGATGAAGAGTAATCTGAATGAAAGGGTCCCGAATGATGACTATTCTCCTTCGAATCTGAGCCGGATGGATGACTATGTGTACCTTCTTGTTTACGATGAGGTGGCCATTAATCTTCTGGAAGACGACCGACGGAAGGAAACAGATATACATCAAAGACTAGAAAAAAGGTGGCTGGGATCAATAACAATTCCATTTTCCACTTTGTTCGCCAATGGCAGAGTAAGCTTTCTGACTGACTACTATTTCTATTAATTCATGATGTACGTTTTTATGGAAAAAATAATTATTACTCCACAGATTGAAGGAACATTTAAGATAAATTCTCCTCCTATTCTATTGGGTTATGAGGCACAGAGAATGGCTACCCATTTCGGGACTTCAAACATGGGTCGTAACGCTAACCCCAACAACACCACGAATCTGCTGTCCCGCCCGTCTCAAAATTCATTTCCTTTCAATAACCAGAAGAATGCATTCATAACACTTTTCATTACTTTACAACCTTCAGTTAATCCATCAAATATTTTCAAAGTAGGGAAAAATTGCATTTATACATACAATTACAAAAAAATACAATTTTAGTTAGATACATAATCAAAATTATCACACTCAAAAAGCTTTCCTAACCCATCTCATACAAAGAAAATTATCCGAAATTAATACTTTCTGTGTAGTTACATAATTGTTTGTAATTTTGACTAGGAGGAAAGTGCTACTGGAGAAACTCCTGATATGATGGCTCATGTTAAGTCTTGGAAAAACTCATTCCAGAAAAAATTCCCTGATCGGTTTGTAAAACCCTTCGTTATGACTCCGGATGGAGATACTGTTTTGTGTACAAGATTTCTCAGAGCGATTGAACCACCTTCCAGTATGCAGCTTGTCTCAGGTATATTTTAATAGTTTCCTGATAAAATTAAGAAATCCTGACTTAAAATTACTTGATACAATTGTATTTTTCTTGTAGACCAAGATATAATTACAACTATGGAAGACTTGGCGCATTATGTGTCTCTTTTTCCTTCTGTCCGTGATTCTACTCTTGGAATTACCGACTATGGACTTTGGTTTACATCTGATGTACATTACTTTTAATGGTCTTAGAAATTACAGCGGGTGTGTGTGGAAAGCACTTTTTGTCTAAAACTCTACTGTTCTTGTCTATTTGTCCAGGTATTTGTAATGACTCCCGGAGGAGGCATCGAAGATCACGCTGTTCTTTTAGCGTGCTTCTTTATGCATCTAAATATTCCTTGCTGGATTGTTCAAGGAAATGCTATACCCGATGGCCCAACAACTTACGTTGCAACTTCCTTTAAAGTACCTCATTCTATTTTTAATCACAGAATTATTAGAAGCATTAAAACAGCTTTTCATATTCATTCAATTAGGGAATGACCGAAGATTCAAATCTGGGCAAAAATATGAAAAATGCTGTATTGATTTGGAATCCATGCAACGGAGAGTATTACAACGCAAACGACAATTTTTGTCCTCTTCAAAAAGTTTGGGCTGCTATCGGAAAACTTAATGTAGGTATTATGCATTATAAAAATACATTCTCAAAACCAATTTGAAATCTGTTATTGAAATCTGTACTTAGATATGGGTTAACATATTCGAAGGCGAAAGACCTCATCAATTGGATTGGGATATAGGCAAATCTAAGCATTGGTCACCGCTATTTCCTAAAACGGTGGCTGAAAGTAAAGTGCCAAGCGTTCAGCCTGGATCTATTAAGTAAACTAAGTCTAATAAAATGTTCATTCCTCAATCCTCTGTATATATGTGTAACCACCATTTGCTTAATTTGTTGGATCAATAGATACAAAACTCCTGATAAAGTACAAGCCAACAGTTTGGCTCAGCGTATAGAGCGTCACTTGAAAGAAGCTTTTATGAAGTGGAGGAAAACGACAAAGTGAGTCATTCTGGTTATAAGTAGTAACTGCCTGTGCATAGTTCATTAATTTGTTGCTGATTTATGTGTCCATTCCAAGTGATCACTCAATGAATTATTCCTTTAGGACGAATTGGAACCGCTATTGCAGTGCAACTCTACGAAGACTGCTGCCCAAACTAGAGGAAACCAAATCTTGCAAGCAACATGAAGCCGGAAATGTTGAATCAACACTAACTATTCAATCAGGCTCCCCTACTAGCATTGGTGATGAACATCTCATGGAACTGCGGGAAGTTATGGCATCTTACCAAGCAAGTGGCATACAAATAATTGAAATAATATGAAAACAATCTTATAATTCAGATATAAGCGGTCTGGCTAATTCTTGAATATTATTACCTAGATAACTGGCTTTCCCTTACAGCAACCTTACGTTAACATGGAATCGATAACAGAAACAGTTTTTGCCACAGGAGTTCACACTATCGACACGCCTGATGTGGAATTTGCGGTGGCTGCTTATGCTCAAGCCTATCCCGCAAGTGTTTACTCGGTGTGGATTTATGTGGCTGCCCTGCACAGGAGAAAATAGTTTTTACAGTTTTACCAATGATGTTAATATTTTAAGCCATTTGAGTGGCCATCCTATAGTACATAGATCAGATGATGCATATAATATAACTCATTTTATAATTAAATGAATATGCCAATATTGTATTTCTGCTAAAAGTTAGTATTGTTTTTTTAAATGCACTGTAAAGGTTTATTCGTAGTATATATGTTATGTACATTGTAATAGGTATTATTATAATTAGCAATGTATTTCTGATCTAAAGTTGGATTACCATTATAATTTACAAAACAAACTGGTCATAAAAAGCGCACTTGTCAGTTAAACATTCATCATCATTTCATTTTGTCTCCATAATGTCAAATCATATTATTACATTTTTTCTATTGTATATATACCCTTTACCTATGGCGTATCAAACTTATACAAAATGACGTCCGTTTTACTCTCAGTACAATAATAGCATTTTCTAAAAATGTAATGCTTAATGTATTGAATGACTTACATTTGTGTACGATATATTTAATATAACATCAACATGAAATACAGATAAATGCTACGAGTCAAACTGGACATGATTATTAAATTCACATACATGAAAACTGACAGGACTGACTTTGGTTTTGGTACAGTACATCATTTTTTATAAATAACTCTACTTTCACTATAACCTAAATCTATTCAACAGCCCATGCACAACACAATTTCTGTAACTACCATCCATCTGGTAAGTAGTACTCGTATGTTAAGAGTGGAAAACATCTTTTCAAAAGTCTAAATGAAATACTTTATTATGACTATCATCTAGCTAAACCACTGGTTTTGATATTTATTTACCTTCGTATCATAAATCAGAACCTTTATGGCTTATATTAGTTGAATAATTTACTAATAGTTGAATAATTTACTAATAGTTGAATAATTAGTTAACTACCTAAACATTCTTATTTTCCATTTTAATTCTGATTGATTTCATTCTAATAGATTCAATAGATATACAAAAAAATTGTATTGCCATGTAAAACAATGCGTAATCATTAATGTAAAATTTGAAACTGTTTTAAAACGAACGACCATTTTGATGGTTATTCCCTATTATTTTCTAGTCAATCTCTGTGGAATCTGCAACTATAGATTAGGTAAGCAAAGGTACGAACAACTATTAAACCATACTATTATTTAGTTCTCTTTCTCTTAACATTAACCGTTACGAAAATACTGAGGACCTTTACAATTAGTGGAATTTTTTTTAGCTGATTGTATGTGCTTTGTGGTTGGTAGCAAATAGGGTTACTAACATTTATCATTGTTTCTTTCAAATTCGTTTGTGACGAGATTTAATTTAAATTGGGCCGAAGGTGTATGGTGGTACATTCTTTTTACTAACTAATCTAAACGTAATATTGATTTGGTTGGATGTGTTAACACAGCACACAGAGACGTTATTTGACTGATATTTAACAAAGGATAATAATAGCATTCACTAATACTACATTGTACACAGCACAAACTAAACTACCATCAAATTATCTACCGTACCTAACAACAAGTTATCAAATACTCCTTAAATTAAAAGATAATAATATTTTATATCATTCATCATTATAAAGAATGGGAATTACGTAGAAGTCAAGAGGAAAGTTGATCAATCTGTTTGTTTACTTCCGGGTTTACCCAATAATTAAGGGTGATGTCATCTAGATGGTTATCGAAATCTATAAGATTTCGGTAGGCCTTTGCTTGAATCAAAGCTGAAACTGTGGACAGAGCTCCATCTTCATCAGGCAAAAGGGTAATCTTTGATTCTTTTCGTTTCAATTTACCGTCCATAAGCTGATACAAATTGAAGGGAGCACACTCCAAATTTGAGTTCAATTGACTGTTATTCACCTGTTATTAGTCAAACAAAATGACATATTACTCGGGGACAATAATTATATAACTGTGTCCTAACGATAAAATTAAGAAATCCTTACGATCGCAACTATCAAATTAGGGCTCGCTTCAGTCAGTTTCTCAGCTATTCGTTGCGCCACAAAATCAGGGTTATTGTCATTGAGACTTTGATTAGCTTGATAATATCCGACAATTTCGTACTTAGATCCTTTACAATATTGTTCAATCTATAAAACCAAGAATTCAACTTTGCATGACATACATAATATTATTAATTAATAAAGAGTTATAACTTTTGATATATAATATCATATTATATGAGTGTAAAAATTAGTTTAGGTTAAATGCATATCAAGTAAAGTACATATAATAGTTCTGTAATTAATTATTACAGTTTTTGTAAATATTAAGATGAAAAAATGGCTAACCTGCGCTAAGGCCAGTTCCATCATTGGTGTGACATACTTGCACATATGGATGAGGGGAATGGTGTCATGAACGTTAATTTTATTCAAAGAATTATCTTCATCTTTTGACCTTTTACGAAGAAGGACTCCGTTGACAGGATGTTGAGGATATTTGGTCACATGTAGAATCACTTTGGAGAAAGCTGGAAGATGAAAATAGACTTCCATTCCTTTATTGTTGGTGTCACCCCCTCCTGACGATGTTGATGGCGAGGAAGAAGACATTTAACAACTTCAGTCGAATATTTAATGCAGAAAACTATGGAATGGACGAATTCTTCTGTTTTATTCTTTTACTGCCACGGCAAGAAAATGTTAATAATAATATTCTGCTGAATCGGCTCCAACTTCCATTCAAAATGCGGCGCTAGAGCTAACACCTACACTCAGCGTGATTCTACTCGGCCAACTAATAAAAATCTTTGACAAAGAAACACAAATAATAAATAAAAATAGTAAATAAGAATCTTTTTCGTTCGGAAATTCTCTTTTTGTTTCATAAATTACCTTGAAGAAAGTTTCGGTGAAAGTTGTAAGTGCAAAGCCGAAAGAACAGCATTTTTCATACTTTCTCTAAGTATCGTCCAATTTCTTTTGGATTCTGGAGTGCAAACTGCAAAGTCTCGTACGAGATTACCTCTTTTCATCTTTAACAAATAATAATATTCAAAAACAAAGGTAAATTTTATTTAATCTGTAAATGCAACTAAGGCAAGTAGTTATTAGGCCTAATATTTAGGGTGTAGGGTCACAGCCTGGAGCCTATATCAATTATCTACCTTTATCTACCTACCGTTAAGTTTAGCATTTTGTTCGTTATCAATGTTATCATGTGCCGCGGAGGGCTTTAATGTTTATATGCTTACGTAATTAATTTTATTATTATTATAGCATTAAACTATAATGAAATCCATGAATGTACATGCTAAATACACTTCGTATTCGTGTACTATGTATTACTATTTACTAAATATTAAAGCAGACTATCAGACATGTAATATACCCGGGCATTTCTACCATATCTTTCTGTTCTTTGTTTTTGACGTTTGTTTAAACGTTTGAAAATGATGGCTTAGATGTTTTTAAGAAAATTCAATTAACTCTCCTATGAAACTATGAAAGGTTTATTACAAAATATTCAATTGCATAAAAATTGTGTAGTATGAGCCTGGGTATATAAGTATAGGCAACATAACCACGTACACGTATTTCACGTACATTCATACATACTTACATTACTACATAAATACCAGAAGCCTCACTTACACTCAGAACAACAACAACGCATTGAAGTGCCTGCATCATCGGCCTCGGTCTGCTTGAAGTTTTGGAATCTGCTTGTGAATCTCTTCAGCAGAGTCGGTCGCATCGCAGTGTAGTTTAGCTTTAGCTCATACAGATTGTTACAGAGATATATTATGCTATGCAGCAATAGTATCAAAGCTATACATAAACTCCAGCTCCAGCCCATTTCCAGCAAAGTTAGACCCTGGTCTGGGAGCCTAACTCCAGTCTCCTCCACTCCACTCTCCAGCACTTGCAAACTCATGTTGCTGGTTTGATAACGAGTTTTTTCAAAGGAAAAAAATATTAGCTTAATTTGGTAAACCTTTTGGTAGGTCGGATAGCCACAACACAATATATATAGCCCATCTTAATCCACAAACGGTTTCAATTACAATCATTGTATGCATAGTATATAACCTGAAACCTGCATCTATAAATACATGTGCTGGCACAGTGATTTGTGCAAGTTTTATCATTTTTAACGTCTTTGTCTTTAGGTCCTTTAGTGCGCATCTCTTGCATTCGTATTTTCGTATAGCTTGTCTTGTGTAATGTAATGTAAAATGTATATCGTCAAATATGTAATCTCTCTGTATGTACTCTAAAATGACTTTCGTTTCGGGTTGTATTCAGTTTCAGTATTAAAATTCAAGTTTGAAGTTCATCTGTTTCTTTGATGAGACATTTCTTTGCTTATAAAAATCAGCTGTTAAATTACTGATTTCTAAACCTTGCATTTTGCATAATTCTATTTGCATTTGCTTACATACAGATATTACATATACGATTATACATAGCAATCATCATACTACACACACGCGTTCTTCAAACGCAATTAAAAACTATGTATTACTTTGGATTAACTTCCGTATTTGATCAAGATTAACCATTTTATTTAAATTTCACCTTTGTACTGACGTGAATTCATTTGTTCATTTTACAGCCTCATCTGCAACAATATCAACATATAAATTAAATACCGTATTTTAAGTTTGAGACTTGAGAAGCATTCTGTACTCTACTTTCCATACTATCATTACTATCAGAGGAGTGGATTTGAACTTTACTTCATTCAACGACAATTGCTTATACGCTATCAGTCTGTGTGTAACTCAATATCTAAAAAGTTTCAAGATTGGACATAATCCCCATACGTTTATTATCGGATTTAGTTTGGTAAGCCCTCGTTTTTTGCCTTTATTATCCTTATTGCTAGTCATTATTGTATCTTTAACACTCGTCAGCTAATCAATGGCATGACCAATACAGAAATGAATATTTAGCAGACTCATTTAAATGTGTTGTTATTATTTGTGCATGTCTATAGGAATGGTTCCTGAAATATTTCAAGTGTGTTGTTTAAAAAGTATGCCCTTCCTTTTTGATTAGTAGTTTAAATGGAATCAGGATGCCGAATTCAAAAAGGTTGACTCCTGAAGCATCCGAGGAGGAACGTGATTCGCCAAGAAATCCTACGGCAACTAACAATGATAATGAAGGTGCACAAGGTAATCATTTATAGATTTTGAAATTATAAAAATATTGTATGCATTTATTTTTCTGGATTTGTGCTTTAAATACATTGAAAAATTGGATAAACTTTCATGTTACCTACGTTAGTTTTGTATTTCTTGTTTAGAGTCCAGTCCTCCTGTAGCAGCTAGTAGGCGAGATGAAAATTCAATTTCTTTTCGCCATTTCTTGCAGCAACAGTCAGATGTGGTACCCTCGAGACATCGGAGTCCACGAGGTAAGCATAAGATATTAGGCAGTATGCACTCATAAACTCGTGCCTACTACCTTTTTATCTACTCTACTGAATATACATTTTACATTTATTATAGGAACAGAAATAGTAGTAGTAGTAAGTACGTTATACTATAGGTTCGCCGTCTTCACCATAAGTATATCGTATATCTTTAGATTTCTGGAGCACAATTTAAATAGCATTATCTACATCCTTCCAGATGACAACTACTGCGTGCTTATTCTGGTTACGTGACTCTCCAAAAGTTTTTGCGTCTTAATAAATTATTTTTCACTGCTAAAGTTTTTGCTAGTAAATACAAAAATATAATGCTCTAGGAGTGTATAAAAGATTGGACGGTAGTAATGGTGTTAGGTACCCATAATTCTACTTTATATCACGGAAAGTACTTCTCGTTGCATGTCTCTTGGTTGTATTAAACAAAACATATCAAATCAATGTATATCTCCTTAAAGTTGATGCTGGGCTGTTATGTATTTATACTTTGGATTCATATTCACTGGAACTTTTGATTTACCTCTATATGTCATAGATTGGGTATATAGAAGGGTGGTTGGGTATGCTAAAAGTTGTGTTACCGTTATGTTTTCTTAGGAAAAGTTCTCTCGTATAATTAAAGGAGCGCTAACTTAACTGGTGTTGCTTATTAACAAATATGGTGGGAGGAGAGAACCTTTTCCTATCTGATTAGTCTGATTAGCGTGAATTATGTATGAGGATGATGAGATAAAACTGGTAACTAAGCATTGTTGTGTTTAAAAAGGTGCACATCCAGGGGCAGTAGATTTGGTGGACGTGACGATGGCGTTACCAGATTTCGTCCAGGATCATTTGGTTGTAGAATCTTTGACGTCTGGTGATCACCAAAATCCTACTAACCATTCAAATCACTCTAGTTCTCCGCTGGATCTATCTGTTCTTAACGAGATCCTTCCTGATTATTCTACTAGTCAACGAAACCAGGGCGTAATGACCAATGGGTAAGATTTTCTCTCGTCGTGTACAATTCTTATCGAATTTAGAGGATGTATTTACATGTCTCATTAATTCCCATTGTAAAGTCATAGAAGAAGAAACTTTGAAGATAACGGGTTAAATTGTAGCAACGGAGACGTAAACCTGTCACAAGGCCAAGCTGCTGCATTACCCGATTTTCTTTCTGATGGGCCAATGCACTGTTCTAATAATGAAAATTTGACTGCTTCTCCTTCTTCAAGCAGAGGAATTTCATGCAGGAACTCCAATATTGCTTCTGATAACCGAATCGACGATTCACTTAGGAGTTCATCGTTTGATGGAGATAATTCTTTACCCCAACACCAACAGATTGAACGATTTCGCCGAGAAGCTGCTGAGAAAACACGAAGGTTCGTGAGTTTTACTTATTCAGTGTCGTTGACTTGTTTATTGTTCGTGTTAGTGAATAATATGGTATTTCTATATTGGAATAGAGTGAATCAATTGGAAGCTGAACTTTTGAGGCACAGAGAAGAAACGGAGGCATTACTTCGTTCTGCTGAGCAAAGAGTTTCGGAGTCTAATGTGAGTTTCATTTCATGTTAATCCAAATTACATCTCTTGAATCTAAGTGGTACTTCTTCTGCAAATTGCATAATAATGGAGGAGAGAGCGGGGCAATGTTGTCTGTAGTATATTGATTATATTACTCTGTACATCTTCAGATACGAGCTGCGGACGCAGAGAGGCAATTGGCACTGCTAAGCAGAGAAAATGCACAGTTGAAGGTAACATACGTAAAATAAAATAAAAGCGTGCCCAAATTCCTAGTATGCCATGCCTAACTATTATTATGTTCCACTTTTTGTCCCTAGGACCAATTAAGTGAGAGCTCCAGTCAAAGTCAAAGAAGTGATAGCAACGTACCACCAACTTTGGATTCCGCACCAGGTTCCTCTAATGCAGTGACAAATGGTCCTGTAAGTTCTGCCGGCAGTCGAAGTTTGAATGCAAATGATGTTTTAAATTTTACAAGGAGATCAGAGATCTTGGTTAGGTAAGAAACGTGTAGATATAGTTGTCAATAGTATAGTATTTATTCTAGGTTGTATTTTGTAGGAAATAATTTTGAATGTATTTATATTACAGTCAGTTAATGAACTATATTGTGGACCTTAAGACGACTGCTGTATCTTCTATGGAGGAGAGTACAGAACCAGAACCCAAACGGAAAAAAGATTCCTCAGAAAACTTGTAATTTGTATTATCGTCAATTGTGTTACTAGTGTAGACATTATTTATTTCAGTGACAGACAAGCAAGATTTGAATTATTTATTTTCAACAACTGTGCTTTTAATAAGTTAAAGCTAATCACTCTTCAGAGTCATTAATGTTTGAGTAAACATTACACGTCATAAAAATAGAATGAAAGATAATATTATGTAAATCTTATACAATTACTACTAGTGTAGCCAGTTAAATAATAACGCTATGTAATAATGATAATGTGCCCAATAGGCATGCGAAGTATAAGTGACAACGTGAAACAAGCATTCAATTTTAAAAGGCTGACTTAATATAAAAATACCTGCTAACTTACCTTTACATTTACCATTATATTAAACTGACATACCCTTACCATGCCACTATTCTAAACTATATGTATTCAGATATTCATTACAATAAAACTTACATCTGTAAACATTATCAAATAGGTTGGAGCAAAATACGTAAATCGTGGAAAGTACATTTGTACTTTAAAGAATCTCAAATATAATACGCTGTGCTAGGAAAAAGAAATTACAAATGGAACAATAATGAAAAGTATATATATCAAATGGTCTGGGGTTTAACATTATTTCAAAGTATGCTAATAATTGAAAAATTGTCAATTATGCAAGTTATATATTAAATTGTAGCAACCTTTTTATTTAATAGTTTAAAATTAAAAGTACCGATAATATTTCCAGATTCCATATGCATACAGTAAGAAGTATTGTTATTCTAATCTCCTTAGTCTAATTGTGGTGTGTCATTGTAGAGAGTGACCGTTTACGTCATGTAAATGACATTATTGTCCCTGTGTTAGAATTCTGTCATTTTGATTTAAAATATTTGTGGTATTTATACGCGAGTAAAGTATATTAATGATTTATCTACATCAGTATTTACAATGTTTGTCAACAGCACAATATTATTATATTATTATTACAGTTGATAATGAGTGCGAAGAGCGAGTGCATGTCAACGTCAACCCATTTGCTTACTAGCAATAAATATTTAACTACTTGTGTGATTGCCACGAAATTACCTATAAATACTACAAACATAATAAATGTTGATGTTAGTCATAAATAATTAAACAGCTACTGTGTTAAAATATGGTAATGATAACACATAGCAATTGAGTGAAAATATTTACTGTTTAATCTCCTCTCGTTTTAAAAACGTGTTCCGTGTGTAATGATGACGTATGTACGTAAACTATAAAATTAGAGTTATATTTGTCAGATTTACATAATTTTGTGTATCACACAGAGTCGTTGGTGATTAGTTACGTATCGATTCAGCAAATAAATTAATATGCGACTGCAACGGAGATATACAATGATTGTTGGAATCTATGATAATAATGATACGATCTGATTTAAAGAAAGATATACCTCTACTCTGTTCTAATTTTCAATATTCGTTACAGCGATTGGAAGGGATCCGCTATTGTACTATAAATATATAATAGATAGCAACATAATAATACTGTATATTATTGCAATTTCCGCTGTGGTTACATTTATGTGAACGAATTGAAGAATGGTCTCTATTGTAAAATTGTATACTGCTGGAATGCAGATAGACCATGTGGAGTGAAAAGTCGAAGTGACAGCCCCAAAATAATTTTCGATAATAATATCCAATATTTTGTTTGTGTTGTTTAATCTAAAGTCATCTTTCTTCATAGATGTTTCTACTAAAATCATATTTCAGTACATGTTAAAATTTATCCTTTACATTGCCATAAAAGTTACATGGTTAACATGTGCTTAGATGGTTCACCCCCAAATTGCCAACACCTAAATCCCAACAGGGAAAAATCTACCAAAAAGACTAATTGCCAACACCTGTCACCCTT
>JABASH010001762.1:0-23909 GCA_019776445.1 Tomocerus maximus | reverse complement strand
CAGATATTGCATGATTAATTAATTCCATCATAATCATAATCAAAATCATTAGTTATTTTCCATCATAATCAAATCATATTTGTTACGTTATAAAAGAAAGCCAACCGTGACCAAAAGCTCGCCGTAGTGGTAGTGGAGGTAAGTTTATATAAGTGTAAGTATATTCAAAATGGAATGTGGAAAAAATGCTCTTTATTATTTCAATGGGTTAAATCACCCTAAAAGCACAAATTTACTGGTAAGATATTCTGTAAATTTTTTTATGCCCTAGAAACTCTAAAAGGAGACAGAATTTAAGTGTATTTGGGCATCACATAAATTATATCAATTAATTGGTTACATAATTATTCTAGAACTCTCAATTTAATAGCTAAATACCTATCCAGAAACTTCAAAATAATTTTAAAAAAAATCGAATTAATAAATAAAAAACCCATCATATTCGAATCCCAGAGACACTAATTTACTGTGATATGGAAAATTTCATGACAAATGAACATAAAAATATGGAAACATTACACTAAAGACAAAAATTCGGACATTTTAAAATTGATTCTATCGTTTTCACATCGTCCTAAGATATTTTTTTCTACATAGTTCCGCCTTCCATGATCATGAGTTCGTAAATCATCGCTCAAACGAAAACACACAGATTATTCCATAAGCTTTTCTCGTCTTTCGGGCTATCTAAAACGGGATTTTACACTTCTATTCAAAATGCAGCATCCATATGATTTCAAAGAGCAAGACAAGGCAAGACTAAAAGATTGAACACGGTAGTAATTTAAACCACAGATTGTGCTTCTGCATATTATTTAATTCGTTATTTTTCACGATCCATAAACAGGCAAGATTTTGTTTCCATGTACCTAAAACTGACATCATTTTCAATATGTAACTGTATGTGATTATCTCTACACATTTGGTATTTCTAAAGTATAGGTAAATACTTATGGATATTTTTATCACTTCTAGTCATGTAATCTAGATTCTCTCTGCATGCCATTGCAATATTTTTGAATACGTACATTTTACTATGTAGTAGGATTCAGTGCCGGAAGTAGCATAGCTGAGCCCTGGGCGAAAATATCTATTATAATAAGCACTTTTTCAATTCAAAATATATTATTTGGCTAAATATGATACTCAAGTCATATTATGAAGTTATTCCGAAACGTTTTTTAGCAATTTGGCATATTTACAGGTTTTTCGATATTCGGTCCATAAACGATTGCATCGGGCTGTGCTAAGAATATTAATTACGATGATGATAAATTCAGTCTTTTAGTCTGCAGGAGGTACCCACTCATTGAATTAAAATATTAATATGTTAGCACTATTTAGCACTATTCACGGAGTTTAAAAAAGTAAAAAATTAAAATAAGTAATTTCTAGTTCTGTCGGCATTTTTAGATTATTACAATAAACTATTGACCACTTAAGTTACATTACATATCTTTTTGGTGCAGTAGTTTTACAAAACTAACTGAAACCTAGCACAACAGTGTGTTAGAGAGAGGTGATGAAGCTTGTAAAACTATAGCGCCTGGGTATTAACACGAATTTGATCACATACTCACAGAATCACAGACTCATTCAATTTTATATGTTAGTTTATTTAAGCCAATAAATTAATGCTTTTATTGTATTCAATTAATAAAGTATTGGTTCTAGCGTATTTATTTAAATATAAATTAATGCTTCTTTGGTACTTCCCCAACAAACTATTGTTTCTAAGGTCTTTGACTAACAGACTAACATAAATCGGCGTTCCTGGAACAGTTGACAAATAGTAACGTTTATATAGTATTTACCTACGAACGCAATGGTTCTAGTGTTTTTCGTCAGCTTTCTTTATTTCTGCATTTAAAACGTGTGTATAGTAAGCTCGCCCATCGGGGACGAGCTTCCCGTTATGGCTTGCTATTATTTTTATAAAAGTATGTACAAACAATAAGCGTGTAGAAAGTAGAAACTTGTTGCTGATGAAGGAAAATTTTATTGTTACATGAGTTATAACAAAACAATGGCAATGGCCATCAAGAACATGCCGAGGCAAAGCGACCAGGGAGTAAGGAGGAGAATTAAATTATACTTAGCATGCAGTTAATTTTTTAGCCTTAGTGGCAGTATGTGCATGTAGAACATTTAAAATTTTTCATGAGAATAATGTTTTCATTTTTAACGGTTAGCATATCTACATATTCTGCTACTGTATTTAAGAATTTTAATTTTGCATTCTCAGGACTGAAAAGACTATATAATATATATATATAATTTGTATATCTACAACTGACCAATATGAATCACAATCACACATCAGTGACCTGAATATTTTTAGTCATTCATCCCTAATAATCTCATAAGTAGTACTCTATATTGTACCTACCACGAAAATAATAGAATATATTTACTACCAGTTTGTAGTAGTTTCATAAAACTTAATCATAGTATATATATACCTACTTATTATGCTGCTACTAAGTACTATGCACTACCTAAGTAGTAGGTAGTATAGTTTTAATTTCTAAACCGAATGTGTGTGGATCATTTTCTAACTCCTAATAAACTGGAAAATGACGCTTTGCGAAAGTTGACTAAACAGGTCTTTGAAAAATTTCCAAAATTGTAAATATCATGCATGCCATCATTATTCAAAATATTCATATTAAAGTAATTTCTCTTCCTGCTGAAAAAATTAAGCACAAGCAGAAATTACATAATAGGAAAGGTTTTAATTACGGTTAGGCAAATAGGTACGTTAAAAGGTTTCGTATTCAGCCATTCTGTGAAAGAAAGTGTAATAGTTTATGTAGTATTCAAATTGGTTTACTGCCTGGTTTTCATCATTAAACGGACCAATCATTGAACAATGTTCGGGTTTATTTAATGATCAACAAATGTATCAACACAACAAATCTGTATTAAGTCAGCTCTTAAATCTGCATTTTCATCCAAGCATCTAGTGAAACTAGTGATGAGTGTTAGATAATAATCAATTACTTATGCTGGCTATGGTATTGCAGCAAAACAAACGAAAAACTATTACACGGAGCTCGTCTATTAATTGATCTTTCTTACACAATGCCAATGTACATAATTTATTTTTCCTTATACTAATCAACACTACTGATATTAAATTGCAAAAATAATTACAAATAAACTAAATAAAGTAGCTTATAGTTGAAGCCATATAAAATATAATACGGTACCGAGAAAAAGTTAGTTTAACCATTTTGGGGCTTCCGTTAGGTTCGGTTCGGTTACAAAATCCCATTACGTTTCAAAACCCACAGTGAAAGGACGGTTTGAAAAATATTGAAATTAAAATATGTTTCTCTTTACTGCGTTTCTTCTACACTTAATTCAAAACGGTCATTTTGGTATAATAAAATACTAAAAACGAAAAACATTATAGTGTCAATTTTTGACAATGAAAATGATCATCAAAGTCAAAGCGTGTAATCTCCGCAACCAAAGCAAAGGTATCCTCATTTGACAAATGTCATGATTTCACTTGGTTTTGTTAGCTTTTGTTAGCAAAGTTTCACAGTCACAGATTAATTGTGTTTCCAGACGGACAGAATGCTTCGTTCCATAAGCTAAGTAGTAGTAGTACTGTTACCTATTATATTATTGCATAGCGGGGTAAAACGATGCGATGAATATGCATGATGCATTGCAATTTAGATACATTAACGATTGCAGCAGTGTGGAAAATTATAGCAAATAATTATTTATTCGAAAATGAAATTTAAATTAGGTGTTATAATTGATTGTTAAATTAGGTATTTAGTAATAAATTATTAATAACTAAGTATGCGGACGGAATACAAGATGCATGGTATGAATTAGGCATTAAATAGTTTTGACACGAGTAGTAGCGCATTGTAGCTGTCAAGGAAATGTCTGTTGAGCACCATTAGCCGTCAGATTGGACTAGTGCACGCATGTTATTGTAGGGAAAGGTTGGAGAAAAGCGCAAATGAGACGCCGGACAGTGATCCGTCAACGAGTTTGCATGGCTGTCTGCTCTCGTTCACGCTAATGGGAGAAATAAATGAGTAGGAACCGAAGATCATGCTCAATTTGTCTGCATCAAATGATTGATTTTTCAGAGTTTCTTGCTCCTTCAAGCCCAGCCACGAGTTCTCTGATTTATATGCATTACAAAAGATCCAATTAGTTGAGAAAATTGTCTTTTAGTTAGTCTGCTGAGGCAGTCAAAGGGGAAATGACTTTTTAAATATTTAAATTACATTTTGTGCCGACATTCGCATAAAGTACTAAAATTCTTTGATTTCTAATCGCATCGATCCATATGGTGAGCGACCTTGAGAATTTTAGCAACGAATAATACCATTTTCTGCAGTAGTTTCATAAAATCCTTGTCCTACTCATTTAAGTGTATTTATTTTATGTTCTTCTAGGTAGTCTATTTGCACGTAATGTGAAATCTCCTGAAAGATCATGCCAAATACGCAGTACATGCAACAGCCTCGAGTTTCTAGATGGTAGACGCCACAAAATACAACTCCCTTGGCTAATCTCATTTAATCCTATAAGGCATTGCTGATTCATTCCCACAGCTCATAGTGTTTTCTCCACAATAAGTCGCATTCCTAGTGCTGCTTCCCTGTGTGTCGGGTTGCATCAAGACTGATGTTCCCAAAGATTCAATTTACTTGCATAGCATGAAAACAATATTGGCTAGCCAATTTGCACAGAGTCTCCTCCAAAGCAATGTCTACAGTAATAAATGATGGGTGATTGCAAATTATTATATTCCGATGCCATTGTACAAAACAGATAATTTCTTGTCTCCGTAATTTAATTTCATCCTACATTTCCTTTTGACCTGTCTGATTGTGAGTATCATCTATGGTTGTCTAGTTGATACGTTGCTATTGGTTAGATTCACAAATTCAGATCTGACAGCAAGAATGATCGCAGAGGACCCTGTTGAAGAGAGAGTCAGTCGCGTTGCTGAAACACTGGTTTACGGTTTGCGGTGCGATAGTAAACAGACAGTTGTAGTAATGCCGATGGTATTGTGAGTGAAATGAGAGCACACAGAGAGAAACAGACAGAACAACCGGGTATCTATATAATATCAAGGGTCAAGGAACCAAGATTCCAAGATGTTGCTCTTGCATGCTGCACTGCATAGCATTATCGAAAGGTGATCTTTGGGTTCCTGAAAGATATTCGGTTTCATATAGTCCTAATATTTACAGACTGGTGGATTGCATGCTGACTTGATGTAGGTATAGCCGCTCAAAAGTATTTTCGCCAACAGCTTTCTCTAATGATACTCTATTATGATATTATCTCTGCGCAGTAGTGTTTAGTGCCTGCAGTATCAATTGTTGCTTTCGGTAATTATAAGAACTTTTTTATTCAAAATCTTGTATTCTACATACATATAACCGAAATGTCTTATATGTCCTTGAACCTAAGAATACCTGCATTAGCATGTTAATTCAGCATGAACTGGCTTTCAATACAATCATTATTTTATTGTCAAATTTCTAAAATAAATGGAGGCATGCAGAGAAAGTATGGCAATTGACAGGGACTTATACACAAAATAAGTTTTAAGAATGGATTGAATGTGGTAAGTAGTGAGTTGGATACCAAGAAGAATATAATACCCAGCAGTGGCACTCTAGCAGAATCTCAACTCTCAACTAGAAAAGGATGCTGAAAAGCAAAGTATAAAAGCATTCAAAGCAAAGCTGCTACTTTCAACTTTATTGTAATTCCACTACTGTTCGAGTCAGAGCAAGGCGTTCCTCTTTTTATTTTGACATAGTCGGCGTATAGTTGTGCGAATGTTTGCAATGCTCAGCAATATGTATTGTTTAGGCGTGCACTATATTCTTCATTTTCTATTAAATAGCTCCTGTGTGCAATGTGCATACATCTTGTGAAGTAATAGAATTCCGTGCTGTTCTGCATTTTCCACAACTCCCAGCGACTACTACAAAGGTAGATAGGCACGTACATGACAAGGAAAGTGGAGGAAAACAAAATCACTCACTACGGGGAATCTAAAGACCATAGTCAACAGGAACACCGGAGAATAGAGATTACTGTTCCTATGGATGAGAAATGTATTGTTCCCTGGGTTTGACTTTGACTTGGCTTAGTGTGTCTTCCCACTTCCTCGCTTTCCAACTATGCACAACTAACAAATACACCGTTTTCCTCCAGGATGTACATTTCCGCAAATTTTATTCAGCAAAACAAAAAACAAATCTAATCATGCACAATAGTACTGAATTTTAAGCAATTACTACCCAATTGAAGGTGAAAGCATATTCAAAGATATTATTTGAATTCCATATATTCCTATAGCATATAGGTCTTTAGGTAGGTATTTGCAAGGTATCCCTTAGGAAATACCATATTTTCTGATATTTCAAAGGACGTGAGACAATTTTTTTTATTTAGTTACGAAACACTTTTTATTGCAATGCAGGATATTATAACTTGAATGTCAGAGCTGTATACATAGATGTAAGGTTGAATTCATCCTCACGTTCAAACGCGCATTTAGAACTTGGTTTCGAGAGGCTGAATACCAATCTAATTACTATAATAGCGAAATTGCGGGGAAAAAATCCCTTTTTGTGTTAAAATATACAAAAAATGTCTGTTAAAATTCTTTACAATACTACGACAAAGCATCTGAACATGCCAAATTGTAGCCATATGATTGTAAGGAATGGAGACGTTCAACGAATTGCATGCATTGCATCCTTCAGGAAAAGATTAATGAATTCTCGAAACATATTTGCAATTTATATTATTTTTTTGGAAGTACCGAGCAGCAGGAGCAAATCATTCCGACGAGGTCATGCCAACTGACTAGTAAAACGAACAATAGCCGGGGCGATTGTGGATAAACAGGAAAACGGCGGAATTGAATGCATCTGCTGGTTCTCTGTTTAGAGTGAAATCTCTTTCCTGAATGTTTTGGATGAATTTGTAGTAACCCAAGCCACAAACAAGTCATAGAGCATGTCACTGATTCTCACATTTGTATAATTTCTTCTGAATTCTACTTTGAAAATAGTTTTAAAAGCAATTGGAATGGATTATTATTCGGTTGAGTCGGCATCGCCGGACTGCATAACGAAATTACAATTAAAGCGCTAATGAGACTCACACCTGAATGTGTTAAAGCGTGCATTATTTGCTTGTTTTGTTTGCTTTTCTCCGATGGTGGACGACTGGGTAATAGGTGGAGGCGAAATTAAAGTGGAATTGGGTCACGCGTGTAACAGCAAGCCTGAGTGACAAATAGCATTTAGCATAAATAGTTGGGGGCTATTGATATAAACATACTTTGTAAATATTATTTTTATTCAAAAATGGCACTAGCGAATTAAAAGCAAACATAATCGCTAAGCATGAACGTGGCTGATCTTATGAATTATTTATGTCCTGCATGACAAGGAAAGGAACTCGCTTTGAATTTCCATTGAAATAATTTTGACTCTGAAATATACATGACATAAATATATTAAAATGCTCACAATAAAAATTTATGCTTGTCTCAGGTGTTCACTATATCGTATTCCTCAACCTGACTCATTTCTGCTGTGCGCAAGATAGGATCCTCCCTCCCCGTAATACAATGCCCAGGTAAAAAATAGTAATTTAAATCATTAGCATTCATCTGCAATTGTCATATTGTTTGTGTTCGTCAAGTAGCCTAAATGGAATTTAATCTGCATAAATCAGTGAAGCAATTATTTCCAAGGGATTTAGAACAGTTGGGTGAATCACTTAAGTGCGCTATCTCGTTAATTCTGCTCTGATGATAATGGTAAATATTTTCTGGAGATGACAAAAGATCTCCGTCAAACCATGATAATATGAACTGCTTTGAATATTTTATGAGAGAGAACGTTCTTTTCCGTCTCAGTGCAGAAACTTTTTTTCAACTTTAAATAATATACAAGTTCGTAATAGAAAGTTGGATAGATAAACTGTTGTGTGTACTCTCTGGCGAGCACAAAAGACGTATATAGATTTCTCACATGCCTATATAATTTAGTGAGAAAAGTTTTGAAGAAGTTGCAGTTAAAAAGAAAAAGAGTATGTTTGTGCTCGAGCATTACTATTTATTATCAAACTGTAGCTGTAGTCAATTCTGTATTTTGTGCGCTTGTCTTTGGGAATCATTGTCAGTATAATTCTTGGAAATGCCTGAAATATTTATCCACACGACGTAAAATGCACAAGTAATAGATATAAGGATCTTCTACCTGGGCGGCCCAGAGGAAAGCAATGCTACGCAGGGCACTCGGGAAAATAGATTTTAATCTTGCTTAAGGCCATGTCTTGTCTTCTAAGGTAGTTTTATTTCATATATAGTGTACATCAGAATTTGTGCAAAACAGAACGCAACGATATCCCATACTATCACATTACATTTTACACCGAATTTCTGTTCTGGACATCTGCTCCACTCCAATATCTTCTACTGCTACTTCTCATCACCTCAGATACTTTCTAACCTGCCACTTTCCTCTACCAAATCCTTCACTATGTAGCAAATATATATATTTACATTAGCAAGCTCACATGCAGAGAGCCAGACAGTTCCATTTTTAGCTAACATTTCCTGACATGAAACATGAGAGATTTTTTTCACTTTTCCCAACTAACTTCCGTTGTCCCGATTCGATTTCATGCAGATTCTTGTCTGTCTTGTCACTCAATGGAGACAAGCTACTTCAATTCCTCGCTGGAGATTTTCCACTATTTAATCCTTTACATCTTCGAAATTCTACTTTTCCATTCTCAACCTTCAAAAATGTTTCAACATTATAGATTCCCATGAAATTCCAGCTAATTGTTCACACTCCAAGCGAGGGCTGTAGCTGTAGCAGCTGTAGCTTTTAGAACAGAGTGACCTAGCACTACTCCTGAACAATCTTGACTGCCCTGTCATGTCAATTTCTAAATGGAATTGTAAAACGTACTCTTGTGCTGCGCTGGGTAAAGTTCCTGTCCAAAAACAAATACCAACTTAACCCTTTGTGCGCCACTTACTTTTGTAAAATGTACCCAACATCCTTTGCAAATCATCCACGTCCCATCATACAATCAATTCTGATTACTTGGGTGTGCTATTCGGGTGCCCATTCCATAGGATGTAGGCTACATATGACAAATGTCAGTAGCGCAATTAGAAGGGTTAAGGTTTAGTTTGTTCTTGGCCATTGCTAAGCGCAGCACAGGAGCTTATAGTAATCTTCTCTTATTTTGTATTTAAAGACTAAAATGACAATGAAAAAGTCTTTGAAGCCTAATGTGTAAGCCCCAGGCAACCTATACAAAGTGGGACAACCGAGTTTCTAACGAAATAATGAGCCTAAAAAACCCAATTTGGTAAAGTCAACTCAAACTCAGATCTAAAGAGAAACACTGAATAAAATGTGCAATATAATGACTACCATTGCGTAGTTAAGCTTATTTGCTAAACCTCTAACATGAAACAATATTATGTAAAGATATAATAGACTTCATCAGGCACGTAATTTTCCACCATAACATTGCTTATTACCTGAAATATATTAAATTGGATATTATATATGACCATTTGGTTTAAGGAGATTGTTACATGGTTAGATAAATATTGTCAATAGAATTATGTGTTTACTATAATGCCACCATCACAATGACTATGAGCTAGCAAACGTAAGCATCGCATGAAACTATGGTACTAATACACAGTAATCATCTCCCTATTATCGGGTAATTTATAGATTCCTTTATACAACTGCAATCCTTTAGAATGCAATGGTTTGACAACTTAGGAGACCATTACCTATATAACTCTAAAATCTACGAGAGCGCTATTTGAGAAGATTGTATTCTTCAGCTTTGTGATAACTGTCTACCTCTCGAACCAAATCAGCTCGCTGGTTGTACCATACAAGTTCTACCAATTCCAAAATTCGTAAAATTGATTGCTCAATTTTCACCAAGCTTTCGAAAAAAACGGTCAAAAACATGGCAATCTAATAGGATGTTTAAATTGATCACATTTTAGGAGCTAATTGAAGATCTGCACCGATGAATCGAAGTAAACCAAAAAGGAGAATACTGTTGGGAATATTGTATGTATGTGGAAGTCTCTAAAGTCGCGTTAACATTGTATGTGTGGATAGAGGATGATTGCGGAGGTCCGATTCGGAGTGAGTATAGGTAGGGTGCCCAGTTAGAGATAATAGAGAGTTCCGTTATTCTGTCTTCGTTTATGCAATTTCAAGGCAAACATTTATTATTGACATTATCATTCAAACCAATTGTCTCGCATGTTTCACTGGATAGTCTCACCTAAATAAATAGGTTGCTAAATAGATATACATACGTGCCAATTTAATGGTTGTGTTTACCTCTGAAATATAGAGAGTTTGCATTTATTGTATTTCTCTAGGCATGAGATGGCAGAATATCGTTTTGGGCTGAATAATGGAGAAGGGTGGCTGAGATCAAATAGTGGAGTCGCAGCAGGCGAGCAACAGTCGAGCAAAACGAAGGAACAATACGTTAACTAACCCAAATGAAGGAGTACGGAAGGATTGGTGAGGCGAGAGGGAAAGTAGAAGAAAGCAACCGAAATCGAGGGAAAAGCTCCTTTTCTGTCTCAAAGTAGAAACTCTTGAACTGGCTAGATTAGTCCGTCGTTGCTCTTCGTCGCCAACACAGCACAGTACATATACACAGTTGCCACAGATTTGGAGGACCACTTTCCTCGCTTTCCCATCAGTCACAAGTGAAAGCCAGCTCGGTGAGCATACCTTTCGTGTGCTCAAGGGAAGTCAACTCATCGCCTCAACTTTCTCTCCACTTTCGCCTTATTTACTAACTGCCACACTCTCCCCGCCCTACCCACCCCCACTTCTTGACCAGCAATTTCACATACACTACTTCTACTCTACTATTTACTAACCAAGTAGTAGTCTCCAACTAAAATTCATCCAGCACACAACCGCTGTCTCTCTATATTCACCTCCGACTCCGAGTTTTCTCTTTCAGGTAAGCCTTTCACTATACCTGCGACGACTTACCTGATATTATCACGGTAAGCACTTAAATTGTAACTTGTCTCATGCACAATATTCTTTTTGACGGGTGTCTCCGTGTATATAAAGCTTATTTTTCTTGTTTGTCTCTTTTTTGACCTTTTCCATTTTATAATGTGGCTGTGGTGGGCTACCCGATCGTAAACAAATAAATATCAATCACACATTCAAGCAACTGATTTGTATGTTCTACACGTCCATATACCGACACCCACACTCCTGTTTCCCTTCCGACCCTTAAAATACATTTCTAGTTGTATCTCCTTTATATTCATTGTTGTAACTATACTCTTATCAACTGTGCGTTTCTTCTGGGACTTCTGCTAAGGTTGACAGACAGAAGCCACTCTTTACAGTGAAAGTTCACATTCAGAGATAACCTTTTAAAATAAATATCATCCTATAGTGTAGCTCATATAGGTCTTCGTGTCCTTACTGCACTAGATACTATATCCTATGTATGTTGTATCATAAATATATTCTTTTGGTTATTATTTATTCTGATAACGTATTTGGCGAGTTGGGTGACTATATGTATGTAGGATTATATTGCATTTCTCCTCTATCCCTAAATCCCTACTCACTCACACATACTATCAACATTGCTGGGTCGTTAATCTAAATACACTGTTATTGATACAGATAGTTTTTCTCTTCCTAGAGATTTAGTATGCAAACTCATTTTTGCAAATCGGTATATGCTATTTCAGGATGTTGCTATTAAATAAGACATTTATGCTCGGTGTGTTTAGTATTTTATATCTGGTCACATGCAAGACAAATATTGTCTTTTACATCTGAATTTTAAATGCTACTGAGTTATCTGGAGTTTATTAGCACTAAAGCTTCTTATGTACAATTATACCGTTTGACAAACTTCAAATGTTTGTATTTCGAGTGCTGTAGTGCAGGGGTATTAATGATAAAGTGTAAATCACAGAATCCAATTCGTTCGCATTTCCCATGTAGGTAATTATAAGGTATGTCTACTATTAATTATAGAGTATTAGTAGCAGCTTTTATGCTTCAAATTACTTATCACTTATTGACAGAAATATAGCTCAAAGATACTACTGACTTGTGTGTGTGTACACAAGTATAACTGTATCAAGTGGAAAATATGAATACATTCCATTTTATAAGTTCCTCTGCACATTTGCCTGAGTCTGCAAAGTTATCACAATGGAGAAGAATTCAGTTGGAGAATATAGTTGGATTAGTATTTATCAAAGTTTTAGTACACATACACGCATTCGTTGAGCGACATTGTAGTGTGTGGAATGACATTAGCTGAACTATACAAACGTGAATATCATAGTGTCTCATAAACCCAAATAAAGTATTAGAGACTATTGGCAAAGTAAAATGAATTGGCGTTGTAAAGATAGTGCTTTAGTTAAGTCAACTCAATTCCAAACTCGATGAAACTCTAATGCTTTTATGAGAATCAAATGCTATTTTATATGCAAATATTCATTCCAATACTACTGCATGTAAGTAAACACAGAGATATCTACCTGCTCAGTATCATTTTAAGGTTTTACTGTTCCATAGTTATAAACCAGGAACAATTCCCTGAAACTAAATTAAATACAACGAATTCATAGCTATAGGTCGCCACTGGTGCCTCGCAAATTTGGTTTGCCTTTGCTTTGGCTTGGCTACACCACAGACTCACAATCAACATAACATTTGTAGATATAGAAGAAGAGACAGCCTAGAGACTACATGACTGTGGTATATGTAACAGAATATTTGCCACAAGTTGGGATTTAGTATCTCTCTATATATACCGATCGGTAGGTACAGTTATTTCCATAGAATTTGAAATGTACCTAACGGAAATGGAAGTTGAAACTTGAAATGCATTAGATTACATTACGCTAGACTGGATATAAAATGCGGAGAGTACTATAATAAAAGTGGTGGAGTGGAAATGGAAACGAAACTAAGATCGAAGCAGAGCAGGATATTTTCTTTCTGACTTTTACTGAAGAAAATAAGCCAAATCAGTTTATACATACGCCAAGTATTGACGGACGTTTTGTTAGATATGTATTGGTAATTCTCTCTGAAACATGGTAGATACATAGGATTCATACTATGCCAAGGCACATTTTCCGCAAAAAATTGACGCCAATCTAAACGTTAAAACTGTGTTGTTTAAAAAGTAAACAAATACGTTCCGTTTAAGTACAACATTTGACATTTATTGGCTTAATGGTAGATATAACTGTGCCTATTGTCAAGATAACGATTGTATCTGTAGTACTTTGATTTCCCTAGTAACACTTGATATTGGCATGGCTTGTATATATTTCTGTACCATACCATTTACACATTTATTGCATACTTATGTGACTCAAGGCAATTCATAATAATGTGTCTGCCGTTGCAGTCAAACTATTTAGTATGTCCAGGAGCAAACTATGTCGGAAACTCAACACTGGAATTTCCTAACCATCAACCTTCTTGCCCTGACTTCGGCTTCTTTCTACGAAGACTTAGAAAACCAATTTTAGTGTACTTTTATGTTACTATATATATCATATAGAATTGACTACCTACTGGTAGTTATTACTACTCTGCTTATTGCAGATTTCAATTATTTTTCCATAGCCTGCAACTAAGTTTAGTGTATTGAGGTGTAATTCAGTCCAATAATATATAAGTTGTAAAGTGTATTGCTCCACGCAATATAAATAGTGCCTACCTATGCCCACAGGTTGAGATTATAATTTTGCACTAATGCAGTATGTTACGTAGTAAGTATACTAAGATGTATCGATTGAAATTGAAAAAGTGATAGTTGATTGGTCCACCTTAAGCCATATTTTGGGTAGGAACGAAATATGTTTTTGCATTTTTAGGTATTTAGGCCAAGGGTCTATGTAAAATTATAAAAGTAATGAAAAGAGTTAACTGCTTGAAGCCCCAATGAGTTAAGTAGGGTCTAAAAGGCTGTAGGGGATTGTACATCCTATATATAAGAAGATGTTGGCAACAGACAGATCATATACAGAAAGGGACTAGGTAGAATAATATTATTAGTAAAGCTTCTCTTCCTATTGCCTGTAGGACATTTCTTTCCAAGTTCTTAGCAATAAAAGTGGTTGTTGGAAGGGATAGATGAAATTTAGGATGTAGTGAAGTAGAAAGTAAAGGAATGTAAGTACAGCAGTAGCGATGCCATAAGAAAATACACACCACAGCTACCTACCTAGAAAGAAAGCCATCATATTAGAATTGTCTCACTTTTCCGTGGCGTCCGTGGATTTGGAAGGCAAGGGAGTTCGCCTATATCTTCGTTTTGTTTGCGCCGTTTCTTTCCGACTTCTTATTCGAACGTTAACTCTATTTCACGACTTCAAAGACCAAATAGTACAAGTCCCAGTTTCCCCAGACCAGACGTACAGACTGAAAGAGACAGTAAAAGTAAACCGGAGCATTTACAGCTATATGCAATATTGTATTACCACTACGTATATCAGTAGGACATACGAAATGCATTTTTTCTTTATGACTTGGTTATGGTCGGGAAAGAAACTAAAAGTTTTCTTATTTTGAAATGAATTGAATTTATACGAACATACGCAGTACTAGTATCTGTATAGTAGTAGTAATAGTAGTAGTAGAACCTACTATCAATAGTAGTAGTAGTAGTAGTAGTAGTAATAATAATAATATAGTAGTTCATAGTAGTAGGTCGTCTGTCCTTAAGTCACTTTACGATGTTGAGCATTTTAGGAGATAGTGGCAGTATAGTAGTGATTGTAAGGAGTTCTGTATAAAGATAGATGGGGAGATAAGTAGATAGATAGGTGAATAGGGATTGTGACCTCTTGAATATTTTACGCAGCAAGATTTCGGGACACATTAAAATCTTTCGTACTACACTGTAATGCAATTGAGTATTAGCAACACTACTGCGAGTTGTACTTAGCATATCCTACAAGGATGTGTATATGCTAACAGGGAGTAAATACAGAAAACTTTTACTTAGCTTCTCGTCTGCACTCTATGCTGCTCAATAATGGCCTGTGTGTAACATGTGCACTCCTATGTCGTTCACATGTATTTTCATCTCCTGTATCTCCAGCCAAGACAAAATGTATAGAACCAAATCGACGATTGTTAAATAGACAATAGACTTTTATCAAATCAAGTCTGTAAGCTATCAATATAAAATAGAATCCATTACTGGCAGAAACAAGCTACTCACTCAGACTCGATTGCATATTATACAGATGTAAAATCTCCCTAGCCGGTAGTAAACCAACAGCAGAAAAAATAAAATATCAGCAACCAAAGCCATTCAATTTTACCAGCCAAAAGGCATGCATTACTACATTTCATTCAACTTGTATTATAAGACTTGAATTTCAATCCCAAATCTTCGTTTTAAATATACGCTTCCTAGCCTAGCTCTATAAGTACAATGCAATACAATATCTAAGCTTTCCATGGTTTTCTGTGGAATTACCATTTCCTGGATTTTCTATTCAATGGATTATTAAAATGCGACTCTCGAATAAATTACATACTGCAAGGACATCTTCAGCCATCCCACTGCATATCTGCGATTTTATTTCATCAAATTAATTTATATGTCACCAAGATACTTATGTACTTTACATAGAAAATTTTCAAAATGTAGCTCACCATAAACACAGCCATAGAAAATATTAGCATAATGCTCTGAAGAATGAAGAGCAGTTTAATGTCTACTAAAATTTTTATTTTTACGACTGTCATTCCAAGTTTGAATCACTATTTCAATAATAGGAATCTTTTTCCACGACTGAAAGTTAAACGAGCAAGAACATAATGAACATAATAAAATTAAATGTATACATAAAGAATGCTAACAGGACACAAAAGTGATTATTATGTATTTGGAATGGTACTCGAAGAAATTGAAGACAAAGTATAATGCGTATTCGTACCTATTAGTACACTTTTTATTTATATATGTATGTACATACTATGTACGTTGAAAACTCGGTATCGTGCTCCATAGGATAGGAAACAATCCACGAGAATTTACATTGCAATAATAATAATAAAAATGATATTTTAACAAAATAAAATATATTTTCTTGAGTTATTAGGCAAAGAAAACGATTTATTGTCAATCTTGTGGGAATAAAGCAAATAATTGTATATTGTACACTTAATGTACACATAGGTAAAGTGTGAACCATTTCTGAACTTCATACAACCACTCATAATAATACGATAATACCTATCTATGTACTTACATATATTGGTAACTGGTATAAAGGAACGCAAATGTAATAGCAATGTAGATAAGTATCAAAGTTATTGCATCATGTCTTGCATTATACAAATTGCCTGGAATTGCCAGCTAACCTGCGTAGTATTTATTACAACACAAAGCTAATAATAATCAACTACAGAGGTATTTACTTAATGGTCCTACACAGACTGCGTAAGAAAAGTTTCATGTCTGATTATAAAAAAGTTTTTGGATATCGCAAATAAGTTTCTCATTTCTTACTTCAATCCAATTGATAAAAGACCTGATTAAAGTGTACAATTGCCAATATAACTGAATTGTTTATGTAATTTAATTGTAGGCTTTCATTGTTCCAAATGCAATATAGTGTAGAAATATAGACGAAAATAAATAGATATGCTTAGATATGCATGCTAAAACAGGAGCGGCTACCCAACCAAACGTTTGCCTACTTCCTTTATAAACATTTCTTGTAGTTTATATTAACGACTAGTAATATGGCCCGTCCTACGGACGGGACAGTAACGGGGCGCTAGCAATCACTAAAAATTTTAAAAACGTTTCAACAATTGAAAAAATGAAAGATAATTTGTTTAAAAAAATTCGAAAAGGTAAACTGTAGTCTACGTTTTAAATGTTTACCCACCACCACCCGATCACTTCTAGGACCTCAACAAAAAGTAAACAAAAACGTTCAGTAATCGAAAGCACATTTGGTGTTGGAAATTGATTGCCATCAAAAAATAATGTCAGTTTGCAAATTCGTTTCAATATATTGAACGATTTAAAAGTCACATTTCAAAGATATGTGTTAGGGGGAGAGTATAGCATCTACTATTGACAGTAGAGCCACACTACCGCACAAGCCGTGAGGGCATACTTGCAGTGACTCCCGAAACAACTTTACTGAGTGTAGGCTTACACAAAGGAACTTGATGAGAGTTACTGAACCATTATGTGGTACAGGTACAGCCCTACACAGTCCCACGCTCTACCTTTGTGTATTAAGGAGGCAAGGTTAGGTGAGCTGACCACATTAGGTGCGGCAGTCATTCCCCTCCCGCATCCCTCCGTATGTGCTCCTTGGTCCAGTACATCACTAGGTTACACTCGTAGTGTCGTAGTGTATACCAAACCAAGAGAGTAATGAGAGGGCATGGACAGGTAATCATCATGTTATCAGTTGTCACTAAGAGAGCAAATCAATGCTAATCACGAAGATACGGCAAAGACAGTTTCTCCCAGCACCAGGCTAACTACCACCTACAAGACCCGCGCAATTGGTTTAAAAAGTGGTGGGCATAGTGGGCAAGATTCGCATGTTTGCCTCAGTAGATGTGTCTGCTTGACATACAAATCCTATTCAGTTTAACAGAGAAAGACATCGATATTTTATGCCTTTTTAATTCGCTGTATAAAGGTTTTAGTGAACATTTAGTAATTTTTAATGCTATTTTAGAACATTGTCAAAATTTCGGATGCCAAAACTTACACCCAAAGCATCCAAATCATTTGAAAGTAAACAGTCCTAATTTACAAAGAAAGGTATGCGTTCTGTGCAGTGTTGGTGCGTAACTCAGCGCCATTGCGGGCAGTATGAGTGTTCTAGCTACCACACAAACCTCAGGCGTTCTTAAGATTCGAACCCAAGACTCGGTTAGGCTTTGATACCACTAGACAACCTGTGCGCCCTATATTTCAATGATACCGTAATCTACGTATTTAAAAGGTGTACCATCCGATCACTTTTTGGATCTCAGCAACCCAAAGAAAAATATGATAAACGATAAGTAATCGAAAGCGATATTTGAAAACTTTTGAAAATGATTAAAATTTAAAAAAATATCATCCATCTGACATCTATTTGACAGCTAACAAATTCAATAGAATTGGGCATCTAAAAGAACACGCAGGCAGGGACGAGTCTCATCCCAGCCTGATTAGCAGGCTTGGATTGTTGGAGTAGGTACATTTTCGTTTACGCTAACATACGGACTGAACCGGGACACTTTTTATTATGTCAATGTATGCTATTTTGCTACAGCATAGCAGTAAATGTCTATATACTTTTGTGCTCGTGCATAGACATGCAATTGTGTTTCAGGTCACAAAAATTTATGTATTTACGCCTGTAAAACATGGATGCACTTAGGCATCCACTTACATACATTATGTACACACGCTACATAATAATATTATGTATATCTCATAAAATACAAAAGAAATGGAGAAAACCAGAAAAGACGAGGAAAAGTTTTGCACGCAAAAGTTCACGAAAATGTTCAATTTGTTCTCTGTTCGTAACTCTTAAGCCGAAACTCACGGCTCATCCATAATGTACGTGGCTTTAGATATAGCTACAAAATTTTTCATTATTCCCTTTTTGCAGTATTCGAATTCATGTGACTCGCACTCGCACTCAACTCTTTCTCATCCCACAGGGTTACTCCCAAGGTCTTTTGACTGTTCTAGGTGTTAACTATAACTTGACTATCTGCTCTGTCTCCGGCAAATATTTGTACTTTGTTCACTTCCAAATGTTTCCTCCACAACGAATTAACTCAATCCAGTTCCAGAATTGAAACACTTTGTTCGTATGCAATAATCGAGATATCAATACACGTTAGCTCATATTTATCTGTAGCCAGTAAATACATAATTGCACCATCCTATGTTTACGTAATGTGAACTCCATGAATAATTATTTTAATGTACACATTAGAGGTATATATTTTCTATCATTAACTTTTCTTCTTTTTTCTTCTTCCTGTTCGTATTATTGCGTAGTATTATGTCATAGAATATTGTTGAAACCGGTTATTTTGCATTCTAATAACGTTCCCTTGATCAATCAGAGTTTAATTAACAATGGTTTGCTGTCCCTTTTATTAACAGGGATCCTTAAGCTATAATTTATATTCACAACGAGAGTAGTATTTTATTTGATAAATAAAAATCAGAAATAAATATGAAATATAATCATTATACAATTAATTTTAATCAGAGCAGCAAGCAAAAAATTTACTAAAACGTTCAAATTACCTGGGGAGAGGATACAGAGAACAAAAATGGGCCTTTTTTGCCTTTTACCTTTCTTGCTTTTTTGTAAAAAAGGTAGGAGTAGAAATTTTAAAAAGGAGTCCTTTTTTGCTTTTTGGTGGAAAAGGAGTTACTATTTTGTTCCCTGAGAGGATACTTCTTGGCAGTGAGCACCGGAAACTAAGAAAACCCAGGATTTGCTATTCAAATTACAAAAAACCACCTAGAATATTTTATCTCGATATTTGACTGACATACAATAATGTATTCAATTATTAAGAGCATAAAAAATCCCTAACGCTATTATTCCATTACATTAGGAAATACCACATAGCCTAAAAATTTACTGTGTTTAATTTCATGTAGGCAAAAATTTTGAGTTTCCGTTTTCTCTCCAAAACTTATAGCATAGCTTTCCCAGACGATTTAGATCATTTCAAAGCTCAGCACTCCTGAATTATTCAGTGAAGTTGCATCTCATATCTGGATTCGTGACCCAATGATAATATACTTCGTTTCCTTTTCTAAGTAGAATACCTAACCCAATGCACAATTCTGTATTTTGTTGTGTCCATATCAATACCCACTAGCATTTCCAAATTTGAAGCAACTTTACATGAAAAGAGAAAAATGACATTCTCGCACGGTATACAAACAAAAATGTTTGCAAAATGTGGTAGCCATATCTCAACCACAACTGATGAATAATTTAGTATTACTTATATCCGTGATAAGAACGCCTGAGAGTGGATTAGTAAGCAATCATTGACAGTTACAACTTACAATGTATACGGCATATGATACTGTATATCATTGTATATGCATCTTAACGAAATTATATTCTTCCCTTGTTGAGAAATATAGAATAATATAAGTTTGAATTCACAGTGTATGAACTTGTAAAGAAAGAATACGGGGCAATATTTTAAGTATTTATACACATCAGAAAAATTATTAATGATTCAAAGGATCATTCATGTAGTTAAATTTGTGCAGAGAACAGTTGTTCCAACAATTCCAACAGTTACTTGTAAATGCGAGATAACTATAAATCTCCCTAGATACGTGTTAAGTCCTATTTTATCTGTATAATTGCAGTGTTTACAGATATCTATCAGTCAAATTCTTCAAAAGCTGACGGTTTATCAAACAAGGCGTGCATAAAAACAAATGTATGGCAATAAATTATGCAATAAATAAGACAAGCAAGGTCGTGATAAATTCCAATTCTCACAGAGCTCTGTATTCTGTTTATCATTCTATTTTCAATTCGTGTTTACTATTTAAATCTTTATAATTCCTGTCGTATTATTTATGACAGCACTAAGTACAGATTCGCTGCTTATCATTTATCTGTCTGTTTCAAAGATACTAAGTATAGCTTAGAGTCCAGTGTAAATACTCCACTCTGGCTAACTTATGTGATGTTAAAGATCTCCAAAATATATTTTGAAATAGGATTGAAATGGCACATTTCTTGGTACATGACTATGGTTGTCTATCAACTCGGAATTTCTCTTACGTAATAGTAGACAATCTTCACCTCTTATTTGCATTTACCATCTGTATATTGTACATAGGTATCTGCGCGGAGTTTCTCAAGGCTTTAAGCTCCATTAAGTATAAGAAATAGTAGGTATTTCTTGTTCAAAAACCAAAACATTGCACTTCTGAGTGCCTATGGTAAATGGCAAGTTTATCCTTATGCAATACAGTGATATTTTTTTAGTACACAATGAAGTGGGAAATAGACTATACCTATAAACTACTTGTGTGAACTAAATGGCAACTGGAAACTTTTGAGATTTCTATCTCCTTCTATTTCAAAGTTAAGGATTTATTCTAAGAGTGATGTCTGTTTTCTATGGATGCTATTATGCTAATGCCCTTCTTAGTGCAGACTATGTCCATAAAGTCTGACACGAGTCAAATAATCTCTAATATATTATGATTATCTCCTTGTAATAAGGATGCAACAATTTAATGCTGTTGACAGATGCTATTTATTTTGTGTCATGCCTATATAGACTCTGCTTGCGATTCTCCGAGTTGATTGTTCGGCACTTATCTAAGAAAAGTAGAGCTGTCAAGTTCCTTGCACCATATACACAATAGCGAGTAACTGCCCAAGAAACCAGCATTTATTTTGGGGAAGTGTGCCATTTTAATTGCAAAAATTGTTTTCTTCTGTTCACTAACTCACAGCACCAACAAAGTCTAATTGTAAGTAGGGCAGAGAGCAATGTGAGCATAACGCATGAATTCATTTGCATTCCTTCCTTTCGCCTTTTCATGGACTATCAGCCGAAACTAAACACAATTTTCCCTGTCGCACTGCGGTACATGCCAAACGTTTGGCCATTGCATATTGTGTGTATCACATTTCTTTCCATACCTATGCAATAGATATAGAAGTGCAGAGTAGAGTGTAATATTATACTCATCATTGCCATTTTGTAACTAAAACTAATCTGCTACTAGTGCCTGCATAAATGAATATTAACTATTTTGATACATATGCCATGCATTTTGCAGGCAGGGTTTGTTTACTATTATAGAAGACATAAAAACGACACTAGGACTAACTTTGTGCAAGTATGCAAAACAGTATGTGCAAATTGTCAAAACAACTAATTGTGTAACAACTATTTGACATGCATGGCTGCCTAGATAATATTATTTTTTGCGAATCATTTATAGCAATGGAATTGTGGAGTGTGTTTGGGTTCTATGCGTCAGAAACATTTACCAAAATCCAATTTATTTTGTGTACAATTATTTTCTATTAAGGTTATCTGTTAACTGCCAAGTACAAAAATAAAATTCCAAAATTGAGCAAAAGCAATTATATTAAATCTTCATTCCCAAAACAGCGAAAATATTATTCGTGTCTTTGTTAATCGTTTCTTGTATAAGCAATGGTACTTTGTACCTAGTACTTTGTGTTTTGTGCTATCTTTGAGACTGCAACAACTTGCAAATGTGTAGGTGTTTTGATTTGGCTAAGGAAAAGTGTTTATGGTAGCAGCGTAGTTGTTGTGGTTATGTTTCTTGGAAAGCGACAAATAATAATATTGTACCTACTCGTCTGTCTTTTCCTCAAAGCTCATGCTGATATGGGTGCTACAGCATTTGTAGTCGGGGGAAAACTATTAAAAACTATTTTACATGCTCTTGTTTTTTTGGCCTGTTGAACTAAAGTGCTACTGGATACTAATGGCATGAATATTTCCTTACTGCACACGTAATACTTTGCAACACAAAAAAGATAATGTTTTAGTAGACGTTGTTGGTTGTCTCATAATACTCTGCATTGCATTGGTAAAATACATATCTGAATAATAAAAATACACCGGTAGTCGCGTAGTCAGCGTCGGATATTCTTTCAGCAATTCCATAGGCTGAGTTTGAGAAATGCTTACATGTATTGCTTTGGTTCTGTGGATTACGAAATTATGACCTGCCTACCTGACCTGAGCAACCTAAATAATCTAAATATTGGGACATTTTATAAATTATTATAAATTATTCCCTTTGGAGCGTTGAAAAATTGCTAATATAACACTACCCAACATTCTACTGCAATTGATAGGAATATGAACTTGTCTATAATATCTCCTTATAATATTTCGTCCTTTTTTGGCATATGCATACAGATGCACTCCATGATGTTTAAGCAATTAATGTTAACGTTTTATACACGGTCAAAACAACCCAAGTTAGGATATAGAAGTCAGAGTAAAACGCTCAATGAAATAGAAGTAATAACATAATCATAATTATACTGTGATTTGACACATAATTGTTATGGACCTACAAAATGCTCACGACTGAGGCATCTCAAGTTCTTAATGTTTCCCTATAGGTTGATGCTATGTTACCGAGATATTACGGATTCACTCTTTTAATCAGATATCTAGTCGCTGAAATGTGACTTTTTATGTATTAAAATGCTGCAAACTTATTGAGCATGATAGCCTGACTTGCTGACGAAGTATGCAGAAATTAGATGTTATGTGTTTATATTATCATGCATGATTTTTGATTACTCAGAATTTGAATTACATTTAAGTATAGCATAAATTTCAATAAATGAGTGTAGTCATAGTGGTCCATAAGTATTGGTAGGTAAAATTGACAGTCTTCTAAGTCTTTTGACTATACCAAAGCAATAGGACTTTGAACTGAGATAGTAATGAAGACAACCTTTTCCATTTAGTGTAGTTAAGTATTGACAGAATGTGAGAATATCGTAGATCATAAGTGAACGTGTTTCAGAAGAACAGAAATACATGCACAATGATTGCAAAATGGTGTTTTGTCACAGACACCACTGAAGATTTCTGATGTACTTAAGGTCCAACTGTAGTGGTTGCATTTGCATGTGTTTTCCCACTCCGTCTTGGCAGCTATAACTCACCTAATTGTTATTCGATCTAGACGTAATTAGTCTCAAAATTTAGATTAACTATCCTGGAGGGTCAGAAGGCTCAGACATTTCA
>JABASH010001761.1:0-23917 GCA_019776445.1 Tomocerus maximus | reverse complement strand
TTATGTATCTTTACCCGCGGCTGAGTGATTTGATTTGACTGACAGTCTGACCCATCATGATTATTATGATCATGCATAACAAAGTACATAATATATCCTAACGAGTAAAAATAACCTGCCTTTCATCTGAAATGTTGGCCTGGGAGCACTATGGAGTATAAAGCCCTCGGCCCTCACAGCTAAAATATTTCCTATAAATAAAAGATGCACTTAAAGGGTTCTGTGCAAGTGGCGAGTCTGAAAAGAACCTTTGTCAGCGGTTAGTGAGTGAGCACTTGCGCATATTATCTATTGTGTATGCATGATATTCCATTAACAAGTCAGTCACAGAGAGAGGAAACTAAAGGACCTATCCAGACAAGACCACACGACGACTCATGTATCTAGTAATTGAATTGCAGTACCCTCATTGAATATTCACGACGCTATTAGGCAAAGGTGAGATCTCACATCAGGGCATTCATAACTTCACAATGTGAGAAGATGGAAAATTGAAAATCCGTCCTGTTCAGTCCAGCCAATGTATTTTCTTCACATGTCCTATAATACATCAGAGGAAATCGCTTCCAATAATAATAAGTCTTATGTCATACATGCATTTCTACTTAGCCTATCCATTTAGCGTCCTATACTCTGTTAGAATAATTTGCTTGCACAGAGACAAGAAATAAACGCTTGGGGACTATGCACACACAACAGACAAAGGTATGCATAATGTATATGAGTAACTAAATGAAAATACTTGTGATTTTTTTCATAGTCTTGAATCATCATTTTCTGTTCTCGGAACGTATTCTATGGTTTACTGATTGCGAGATGGTGTTCCCAACTTAGTGGCTACGCTATTAACAATGGGAAGCGTCAAAGAAAATCCCCTGAGGCAACTTCCTTTTTCAAACACAAACTTGATGATTTCAGTAATGTGATTCCTTTCCCGTTATCTTTCAACTTTTCAATACACTATGATGCACACATATATTTAATTATCTCAAAACCATAAGGCGAATGTGTAAATTCAATTTTTAATTTATTTTACATAATGCAGCAGATTTGATTGGAGTTACCAATTTAAAATTAGAATATCAAATTAAGGTTAATGTGGCATTTTCTCTGAGGTTCGCATTCGTAATTGCACTTGTTTTCGCTCGAAGTAATAATTTCCTGTATCTTTTATGAAATCAAAAAATGGATATCCTTTCCCATAGGAGAAAGCAAAGTTCTCGCATAACGCAAAAGTAAGTGCCTTGACATTTACCCGCCTACGTGTATTAGGTATTGCTGAAAAGATTGAGTTGATGTAACTTTACATTGTAGGTAGACTGTTTCCCACTCAAAGTTGCGGATTACTAAACCAAATTTGCCAAAATATTGCTTAAAGCATCTTAGAATTAGAATATCTTGTCTCTGCATGACTTAAACTACTTATTCATTGTACGGTGGAACACAAATGACAATTAGACTATAAATGTGCTAGGTAAAATACGAAAATAAGTGTCTACCATTTATTGACAGTTTGGCGAAGTTATTGCGAAATTTCTACTTTGCACTGTAAAATTGTAGTAAAATATATACACCAGTATTACGAATGTGAAACATAAAAGGATCTACATAGGTAACCAGTTGTAGTCATGTCGAACTAATTTTCAGCAAAGTTTTTAGAGATCTTTATAAATTATAGTTTTATGTCCGTCCGCTTTTGCGATATGAGTAAGAAAGAGTAACTTTATTTAACTTTTGATAGGAATCGTGTCATCATGAGTAAAAAGTGGCCCGAACTGAGCATTAAGGTATATGCTCAAGTGGTATATATACAGTACAGCACAATATAATAATGTAAACGGAAAGTTTCTAGCGATGCATGTCAGTCTGTTCAGTTTGAGTCTTTTGGTTAAGTGAGAAAAGTCTGACTGAATTTGATTTGATGATAAAATATAATTCTAGAACGTGCACTATGTATAATAGCATTTTATATGTAAAGCAGTGTGTTAAGCTAAGGATTGCTCTTTCCGTTAGGAAAGCATTAGTTTAGTTTCTAAAGGAAAGAGATATGGAAAAGAGACTTTTCTTTCTCACAAGTTAGAAGACTCTGAAGAAAGAAAGGTGCTATGCTATTCCAAAAAGATATCAAATCTTTCCAAGAAAAGACTTTTCTCCCCAACTAAAACTATGGAGAACAAAATTAGAGAATTTGATATAAGAAAAGTCTGCTTTGGTTTCCTTTTTGCAAAGGCAAACGACTAAAAATAGAAGAGACAGTAATAGCTACGTCTATATAGTTCAGTCATAAGGTTATAAGAGAATTTCGCTCAAGAGTCTTCTGTCTGGGCGATGGTGGTAAGGAGACGGGACGGGAGTTGAGTGAGAGTGAAGTAATATAGATGAGGATTTTAGGAGAGGAAGACGTTGTTAAATATTGTTTAGTATGCTGAGCACACGTCTTACATCCATTATCTCAAACGACTAATAAGCCATCGGGATTCATGAGATGGTCCGAACATCATTAGAACATTTATGAGCCAAGAAGAGATCTTCTTAACCTGAACTGACTTCAATCAATACTTTCTCAATTTACATTTTAACTTTAGACTCAACAATCCTCCTTTCCATATCCTCCGAGTTTACGCAACAAAATACGCACATTACACTAACGACAACCGTTTCTTTGCAAAATAACATTTCACCTACACTTCTTTTTTTACATTTTTCATCTGCTGAAAATTAAAATAATGAGAACTTAACCAAACTCACAAGTATAAAGAGGAAAGCCGAACCATCTAATGAAATGACCTTTATCTAATAATGTAAGTGCATTAATATAATTATCGATCAGCTAAAAGCTACCCATTTCAAAATCAGTATAAAAAAGCTTGAAAAAAGTTGTATAGACCATAAATGCTTATTTGAAACTGACAACTCTAACTTGAAATGACGTAGTACGTGGAAGATGAAACAGTTCTACAGATAGCTCTCTCCGAATTTAATTTGTCTCAAAGTATATCTATGCTAATTTTTGGCAAAGTCACCAATGAAAGCTAAATTGAAATTACTTTTGGTATCAGTCAACAAATAAAAAGCGAATTTGTAGAAATAGGAGTCATTGGGGAGTAAATAGTAGAGATACTTGATATCAAAGGCAAAATGTTTGCTTAAAATGAAGAAATTATATAAATAGCATTTACAAAGTAAGTTGACTGTGGCTCGTCTGAGTTGTTCCATAACTTTTTGATGGAATTTAACTTTCAATTTCCTATTTACTTGCATTCGTACAAAGTTATCAAGGTAGTAGAGACGGAAACGTTATGGACTGCATAAATAATATCTAGGTATGTCTGGAACCTCGAAGTAGAGGAAGGATTGAGAAGGTACCTTAGGTAGATATGTAGATGAAACCCCAAAATGGAAAAAAGATGTATCGTATTTTATTTGTATGAATAAATATATTATTATTTGTATAATAACGCAGCAGTTGCTTTCTCCGACTGGCCTTTCTGCATTAAAAGTACAATATGTGGTTTGCCCATTGGTTGTGTTATGTCCCTCGAAGAGAATTTTCCACTCAAATACAGAAAGTTAGAATAGCTCTCTGTACATAGCCATAGGAAGTAGTTGTTCTGTTGCAACGTACCTGCACTTATGTAATAAAATATAGAACAACATCCATAGTTGATATACATAAATATAGAGAAATGTAGGAAGTTAGAGTAGATATTGTGCTAGATGTGATGTGATGTGATACGATGGGATCTGAAGTGAACTAACTGTGCCTTGGGCAACGTCTGCGAAAGACTCAAAAGCAAACTATCACGAAAATTCGATTTTGTACATCAAAGACTCCCCCAGTTCTTCTCGCAACGCCAAAGGCCTCTATTTTTCTACCGTGTTGTGTCGTACTTTTATTCGGAGCCAGCCAAGAGCACCACTCGACCCATACATATACATCCAATATAGAAACACCCGCCCGCACCCGTATACTATATCTACTTACTCCACAACAACTACACCCAACACCAACTCAAGTGCCTCGTCGCATCTTTCTTTCCCAGTCAGTCTGATTCGAGATGCTGATGCTTTCACTACTGATCTCCACTACAGATACAAAGGCAAACTTCGTCTTCCGATGCGCTGCATTACATTATTTTACAACATTACACAACCTAAATCCTCAACCTTTATCTCACTCTCTCCTCTATCACTCACTCACCACTCTTATACAGTCGGGGGGAACTATTCTCTATATAAATGCCCAATATTACAATTTATCTTACACAATACCCACCCCAACCTAACGAACGTTTTTCTCTTGCCCTCAAGAATGTTTACTTCATATACATATTCTAACAAATCCACTTGCCATCAATTGATGTGTCTTCTCTAATAATATTCCAAACTACTATTCCACTACTAGAAAAACAAGCCGAAAATATTGCATACTTTAATTATCAACTTGCTCTACAGTTGTAAATCAAGCAGCAGAATTCCATCACATGATTTGATCATTAGACCACAGTTGGGTTTTGCTATTATTTTCCTCTACTATACTACAAGATATGATAAGCATGTAAATAATAATGCAATTTTAAGCAAATCAAACTGAATAAATTGTAAATAGCATCTGCGGGGGTGGTAGCAAAAAATATTAAATAAAACAGGATAAAATGATACAATTTTGGGTATGCAACTGGCAAGAGTATTAAACTTAGTAGAATAGTGAAGAAATAAAGTGCAACTATGCGTTTTCCCTCCCTATTGCGTTTTACTTAAGTTAAGTGTACGTAACTAAGCCGCTTTCTTCGCAGGTATTAAGAGAAGAAATTTCTCTGGCTTAGTTGAACGCAATATTTTAAAATTAGGCTTGAAATATATGCATGCAGCCTATGCATACTCAATGAGATTTTCAAGTATGAAGGCAACTTTTCAACCGCTGTTCGGCTGTGTCTGCCTTAGTCAGACGAACATGACTAAGAAGAACATGACTTGGATAGGTGTACATCACAAGCAAAGAAAAACTAGTCAAAATCTCATAGCTGATAGCAGGGCACTTGTCTAATGCACTATCTCTAATAGCAGAGGAGCATTAGAACCTATTCACTATCTCTCCGAGACCCAAACTCTTCATTCTGTTCCAACCAAGCTGTTTGTAAATGTAACTCACTTCTCTTGCCCAACAGTTCAGTTCTTTTTTCCTCTCCTCGACTATTACTACTGCTACTATCACTAGAAACTACTAGAACTACTATAGTCTTGTATGTACTCTCGCTCAATGTGTATGTGCTTATGTTCATTTCAACTTTGGACTGAAAACGGAGTGAAGTGGAGACGCTAGACAGATAAAACCCTTTGGCTTGAAATGGAGAATAAGTGGAGCATCGGATAAAATGCAAAAACGTGAACAGAATTCAATTGGCAGACCCACTCTACCCAAACCAAACGAAACAAGAGAATTTTCTTTTCTCCTATTATACATACATACACAAAATTGATACTACGCCTACATTCATTTGACTAATACGACGGACTTTTAACTCTAAGAGACACTCTCCTCATAACTTACATTTTATTTGTAAAAATATGGTCATTCTATCTACAAATCAATATTGCTTAAAATAGTCCGTAGCTTCATTTGCAGGATAACATGCCGCATCATTATCTGCAAAAGTACTCTTATCGATAAAATTGGCAATTTGATCATTAAAACATTTAGCGCACAAGTCGAAAAATGTGGAACAAAACAGAAGAATTTGAGCAGAAAAAGTATTTGAAGAAATGTTGAGTGTAACAATAAATAAATTGGCTGCCTTCTTTTCTTCAAAACAAGATAGATGAACATAGCAATTTAAAGCTATCACCAAACTGCTCTTTGCATGTAAAGTAGGGTTGGAGGTATACAATGCAATGTACTACGCAGTAGTGTAAGTACAGTAAGTAGCTATAGAGGAAAAAACTACACCGTTTTGAAGAGAAAGAAAGGGGAGATTCAAATTCGTCGTTTCAAGTATGCCACTCTTGTGTGTAGTGAACTAAGAGCTCTAGTCTAAAACTCCCGCAAATGTCTGATCAGACATTTCTAACGGTAAATTGATCCGGTTTGGTCCGTGGGCACTTGTTCTTCCCTGCTGATACCACACACAGCACCTTGTGTAAAGACCCCATTTGCTTATAATGCAATATTACAGATGCGTTCTGATGTTGTAAGCACATATCTATGTAGGGTCTTACATTACAATGAAGAATAGTTTCATTTCAACACTGTAAGTAATACTGTCGTCTCTTCCACACAATCCACTCCAGAATTCTTAAGCTCCTTTTGTAATATTATCTAGATCTTCCTTCTCTCATATCTACGTATCAAATCCAGATCACAAAGAAAATAAAAAAGACTTGTTTCTCTAATACACAGAATTCTGTAACATAATTCAAGTCCGGAAACGGAAACCGAGGTCCTCAACAGTTGAGTGCTACGATATATGTCTTCCAAGAAGATATAAACCTACTTCCCTAGAAATTTTTATTGTTAACAATAATACTCTATGATTTTCCATAGCAAGTGCCTATAGGACTCCTCTATTCCTCTTCAACTCATCCTATCGTAATTCTAATCTTCAAATGCTCCTAGTCAGCCACAGTACATCCTAAAAGACTATGCAATAATGTACTCAACAAAGATGTCCCATGATAGTATTAGTATTCTCGTTTCGTAGAATTTGTTGAAACATTTTTCCCAGACTTAATATAGTACTTCAGTTTAATATTCATACCCATGTACTATCTGTCTAGGTACTAATATTAAAATGTGACGTAGCACGCTTCTTCTCTTTCGATAAGTACACGCTCCAGTAACTACACAGGATATTCAAAGTTCATATTACTATTATTGTAGCTATAGCATAGATCTAGTTACAATTAATTAATACTTGCACACTTGAAAAGGAAGAGTTCAGAAACAATTTAATGATAGTAATTATAACGAAATGACTGTCTGTGCTCTATAAATATATCTTTTGCACTTGTCACATACTGAAGCATTGCATTACGCCTAAGAAGTGTCTTTGAACATTAAATAAGTAGTAAGTAGCTAATAAAAGTAGAAATAATGACAGGGATTCCATGTGAGAGAAAGTAGACTTTTGAGATAAATTCTTAGATATCAACATACCTACGGGTAAACTTTCTTTAGAATATCAGAAAAGCAATAAAAGTCGAGGATCATAATATTCTCTCTCGTCATCCTTACACCAAAGCGAAGTTATTTGTCATTAAATCTCTTTGTGACAAAGACAACAATATTCATCTCAAGGCAAAGTCGTAAACCATTTACTCAGAATCTGCGGCTTATTAACCTTTCTTGAAAACTCGGTTTGAAATAGGCAATCAAATCTCACACCGCACTCCACTATCTTTCCCCGCCACATGCTGACGTCAATAGAACTAGGTAACTATATAGGTACATGGACACAAATTATAACATTACTCTATTGTAATACATATCACATTACCTTTCGTAATAAGGACAAACGAATAACTACCCACATTGATACTATACCCACGTTGCGTGTGTTATTTATACATTCTGTGAAAAGTGGAATACAATAGTTAGGAAAAAGAATGATAGTTGGGAAAATGGAGTACTTAGTGCTTTCACAAGTAAAATGGACAATAGATGAAATGATATTAAGCCTGGGTTGGATTGTAGCTGAAAGGAGAGTTGACAGGTAGCTGAGGTAGACAATTGTATTAGGGAAACGAGTAGAAGAGAGCGTGGGTAGATAGTGGAGTGAGTAGTCATAGTTATCGTCGATGATAATCTTGAATCCGAAGAGACACGAGAGTGAGGAGCAAAGAGGGATGGAGTAAAGCTCTTCTGAGTAATAAGCAGAATGTACAGAATATTTGTGAAAAGGAAAAAGAATCGGTAGTTACAGTATAAGCAGATGCTCCTTATAGAGTGGGTTGTCAGATTGATAGCTACTTATGTATATGTAAGTACATAGGAGTATAAGTGTACATTTACGTAGTTTGCAAAGTAACTAATGAAAAAGAGGGGACTGGCGAATAATATGCTATAATAACACTCTGTCGCATAGAAATCCCAGATTTTCCACATTAATAATGCATAAAATTCCTGGTAGCGGGGCCGTCTGCGCTGCAGAGTTGGATGGAGTAGGCAAAGAAAAGGAAGGCCCTGAACTGACTCTCAGCTAGAGAGTCACATTTCAATTATTTGTCATCTCATCGTAAAGTAGAGAAGGAAAGACGTAAAGTACCGCATCACATCATTTCACTTCATCCATACATACTATACACAGTGTATACTATATGCAATCTTATATAGTAGAAGATACTATAAACACCTTCTATATAGGATCATGTCATAAGTATCGTTATGCACACCCATTTCCTACTTTACATTACTGCACACACCTAACTTGTGACTATTATTAGTATTTTATACTCTAACTTTGCACTCTATACTTGCTATTTACACACTCATCATATTACAAGAGAGTGCTTAGTTAGATTTTACGTATCTATCCAAATTCTATTTAAACCTAGCATTATAGTATAAAGTGAACTTAGTAACTAACCTTCGTTCAATTGAATATATCACATATCACATCACGACTAGTATCTATCACTACCATTGTAATACTGTCAGCTTACTCTCCTCTCAATTTCTATATCTGCCACACAAAACAGTCAAGTATAGCCGAGGAGTCTAAATATTGCAGACAGACACTGAGCAGGTACCTCAACTTTGAAAGTGCCATGCTTGACGACACAAGAGACAGGCAGACAAGCAAGCATAAAGTTTTAATCCTCCTTTCACATCCTCTCTCGACTTTCACCTCTTTTCTATTAGTACACACACAGTGACGGGGAAAAGTAGGCAACCAACGAAAACGACGATAAACCTCCCATTCCACATAAGCTGCGTTACGGAAAAGTAACAAGCAACACAACTTAAACTAATGCATCTATATTCCCCACTCTACTTTATCCTATACTCTGTCTCCACCATTACGCACATTTCATCATACAACTTTTATAAATAATTCCCTTTCTCTCCTTTGAATCAATATTTTATTCCACACTTACATACCTTTTATGGTCCACAACTCGGTGCATTTTAATTGCAATAGGTTTGTTAACAGATGACCATCCATCCTGCATTATGTTAAAAGTTAAAAAAAATTACACAGTAGGAGTTACAATGGTATGGCCTGGAGAAATATGTCTTATACAGAATCTCTACAGTTTTCTCAACTTTTTCTTTTCGGAAGGCTTAGATTAGCTTCCTTCGACTTGACTTGAGTTTCTGTTGAAAACATGAGCCACTTCACATCTCGGCACCGCACGACGTGCCCGTCATGAAGATGTGGATTCGATTGCATCTATCATATTATCCTTTATGAAAGACCTTGTCCTCTTCCCCATTTCGTAACGTAATTTTTGCAAAGAATATATTGTGACATATTTGGAAATGGTTCTCATGCGTAGACAGTCATTACAAAGTAAACTAGACTTGAGCCTATGTAGCGATATAAATAGCCAAGTGATGTAGTGGCGGTGACCTTTTATAACTTGGGTTATGTAAACATTGCTATTAGAAGGGAAAGTTCACATTTTGGGTTATATCTAGCTATAGTGACATATATAGTGCGTATCACGTCGATTTGGTAAATACTGGAGAGTATGGAGTTATATTGGTAGTTTTCTGTGTGCAGACGAGAATAGGAAGGTTCTGTGAATCTTGTGTGATGTTGATGTGCAGTGAAGTGAGGCTATATGCCTCTCTTACCTCAAATACTACTTGTACATTAGACACAGTTCGGTTCCCTACTACACTGGTAAGTACCTACATACTATGGTTTCCATTGCAAGAGAGTCAGTGAGAAGTTGCTAATTTCCTGATCGTTTCTTTCCAGCTCACACTAAACTAACTCCCGACACTCCCTTTCACCAGTCACACTAACATGCAGTAGAAAGACTTAACCACTAGCTACTATAGGTTCTACATTTTCATACACACTACGCAATTTATGTGCAAGACTCGACTAGTATTAGTCTGCATGCTCATATAGCACAATATGGTTAGCTACTACAACTTGGGACTACTGCCTTCTTTATTTATACAGCAGTAAGAATAATATAGTATGTATAGTCGGAATCAGTAAGGTAGACCATAGCAAGGTGCTCCAATATCGCATTGATCAAGCCGAAGCAATCGAAACCTAGGCAAAGGAAGCCAAGCAAGAGGAACTTCATGAAAGTTGCATGATCAGTTCTGCTCGGGGGATCATTAGAGGCTTTAGACGCCCACTCACTCAGGATCAATCAAACCAAACCCAAGAAAAACTAGGGAAGACAAGGCAATTCGAGTCAAGACCAACGTTTTCTTCCTCCTTCTCCCAGAAATGAAACCAAAGTGAAGTCTAGGAAAACCAAACCACGGCAAACTGGACTTGAATTAACAACGAAATGTACCAAAAACCTCTCTCAATAAACTATTTAGCGAAAATACTTTGCTCCTTTCAGGAGTATTATTGCCAGACGGACACAAAAAACCAGCTGCACTGAGAATCAGGGAAACCCCAAGTAGAAATATCGAGACAGTAAATAGCAAATTATTAATACCTTAATTACATTATCAAAACTCACAGCCATAGCTATGCAAATAGCAGCATTCTTCCGAAGAAAAAATATGTAATTACCTTTAATGTAACTTGTCTTAATGGAAATTCCTCTGGGAAATTCATTGGCAACTTCCCTTCTCGACGCAGACTTTCTATACACTATTTATTAAAACCACTAAAGATATGTAGGTAGTCTAAATGCCAAATTAAACGCACATATGTTTCTTACATAAACCTCAATTAATTTTATCTGTCGGTGGTCGCAGTTGAATAGATTGTATTGGCAATGGCTCCATGGCCCTTGTGTGGTGGTTAACAATGTGGTTAAGGTAAAGTAAGTATTCATTGCAATAAATACGCTGAACCGTGGTGGCGGCAGTGGCACTATCACAACAAACCAATAATTGAAATTTATGCTTCACCAAGTCACGCCGCAACTTAACTTACCCACTAACGAAACACCTACATCATAAAGCACTGCAGACGAAGACTAATTTATTTCGTCGGGAACTATTTTACTGTCTTCGATTAAACTTTAATTCAAGTAGGCAGACGAGTGTCTATAATACTAACCAAAGCCATATAAACTATTGAATCATTCCATATAGAATTTACGGTTGTATTTGGTGCAAACATAGAATTTTATTACTACCACAATTGTGTACTATAGTAATCAATTTACTGTGTATAAAAATATTCTTAAATTACAGAGACAGGGCAATACATTTACCCATGTATGTATGTTGCGTGATCGGTGTAACCGAAATGTAATGCGCAAGTCCCATTCTCATCTACCACCACGTAGCGGAAACATGTTTAACCAATGATTTTGATTGCTGGATGCCTACCTTTCAAAATTGAGTCACACACAGCATTGCTGTCTAAAGTTATTTTCTGTGTGAAATCGAAGAAATTTGTATATTTAAATTTTTATACCATAAACAACTGTTCAATGCTTGAATGTACTACCTTTACTTATATCGATTGTGGAAAAAGGTTAAATCTACCTAATTTGTTTATATCTTTTATAGCGCAAACAACTGCTTAACAAATAGTCGTTATCATTTACCAAAAGGTTGAATTGAATGTAGCATAGACTAACATCTTAGACAAAAAGATGTGAAAGGAATGTGAAAGAATTACAGAACGATTTATAGTACTCGAGTTGGCTTTGTGTATTCTATTGAAGTCTTTATAAACCCAATCAGACTCTTTAATAGTGTAAATAGTATAATCTTGATCAATGAAATCAGAATATTTCCATTGAACAATGCCAACTAACACACAATCTAGATGATTAGCATCTTCACATCTCATCACCTTTTGTTGTTCCGGTTGATTTGATTCACAGTGAATCTGTGAGACTGTATCTCCGGTCTTTGCTTGCTTCGGAAACGCTTATTCATTCTTATTTCTTATATACGGTAGAGTTAGTTCAGACAGACAAAAGTTGTACTAATATTCTTGTAAAACAAAACACTTTCTATAACTTGCGGTTACACTACCAATCATTGAACTAATGATACATACAACAATATTACATTCAACAATCGACTTCTTCATTTTCATACCAGAATTTGAATATCGAAATTCTAAGTTAACACATTAGTCACATTACACAAAATGCCAATAAAAGCTAGAAATTTCACAGGACAATATGAAAGCATTCTACAAACCTGTGTAGAAATCGTAACCGAATTGGAGCAAATGATAAACGATTGGAATGATAGGGTATACTTGCAACAGTTTAACATAAGATGCAGTTTCGTCCAGATATTTCCAAGTATTTTATGTACCATATTTGGACAAATAAAATTGACGAAATTATTCATGCAAAGTACATTTCGTTTTCAATAGATACCAGTGGAGTTTCATGAGAAAATGAGAATGTGACTAAATAGACCATGTCTGTGCCTAATTGTGCGTCGCTATCAGTAAACTAGTCTCGTCGCCTTTGCACTCAAGCCAAACGATGTGCATTGAAGGGAAGAGCAGAAAGCATCAGTTGCTTGTTATTTTTATGTTGTATTATCACTTCTTTCCACACTCCTACATTATATAAACTCATCTTCCAGGATTACACAGATTACAAATAGTTCTACTTATACTCGAGGATACTGAAATGTGATTTCAGTATCCCATCCACACTCAAGTCGTAAATTCTGCTTTACTTTTAAAATATTAATCTATTCAATCAATTCTGCAGCAACAATTTTCATATACTAAAAACTCAAAAGCTACTCGTGGAAACAAGTAAGTTATTAGTCTATGCATTATGCTTCAGTAAATTACACGAAGAACAGGTGGGTATTGCATTGAATCCTAATATAACAAAGTATAGTAAATTGGAGTGAGTTTGATTTTTGTTGAATTAAGGCAATGTAGATAGTAAAAGCAAAAAAGCCGAGTTACTTACTCGTTCATTTGTTGAAGACTCAATTCTTTGGAGATGAAAATGAGACAAATATCTAAATGAAGGGAACTCACAGATGTTCAACGCTCCAACAGGATCGAACTATACATTAAAAGACTGTATGCATTATATAACATCACTGCATTAGATAAGTAGTTGGTTGTATGTTATGAAGTATGGACACCATATTGAAGAGGAGAGAATGGAAGAGTGCTGACTTCATGAAATAAAGATAAGAACGCACGGTTTGGTGATTTGGTTTCGGCTACGCTTTACATAAGTACCTAGTCGGACTACTTGCACTCTTATTGGTGTAGTTACAATTTGAGTATGTAGAAAATGGAGCGTAATGTTTCTAGTAAATTGCAATAGTTACTCCGAAACTATTTTGTCTGAGCTAACGAAGCTGGACAAGACAAGGAGGAGATATTAGTCTGGCACTTCAATTTACTATCTGTAGGAGATATTGGAAAAAAGAGTCAGTACGGTGCAGTGTTAATAGAGAAAAGTAAATGAAGCCCAGCCCCGGATTCTCATCACGACTCTTAGGAACTCAAAGCTTAATAATCACCTCACTGATTGCTTGTACTTTGTAGTTGAGTCTCTTTATTTTCTCTTAATGTATATCGATACAGTATATTAGCTTGTTATGTTAGTTTGGATGAATACCTACAGATAATGAAGGGGAGACATATCCTTATAGTGATGATGTAGCCAATTTAGAGCTATTTGTTACTTTTTTGTTATCCAACTAGTCCAGAAATTAGATAGGGGACATGTCCTACTACTACATACACACAAGTATAAATAAGGTGTACGGGAAATGTTTTCTATTGTGTTGGATCTGTTTCCCTTTACCCGTAAGTGTAGCAAGTAAATGCATCCTTATCTTCATCTCTTACTTACTGGTGGCTCAATGTGAGAATGTGCCCTGCTGCCAGACTAAGCAAGGCCACTCAATTCTTATCTTAGTAGTAAATGCTCTAGACTAACTCACACAGGAACGAAAACGCGCTATTAACAACAGTCCGTTCCCTGTCTTCCCTTCCCAGTGCTATTCCTAGTGATAACATCACTTTTATACGAGTCATTAGTCAATTTGTAATGTATGTGTCCTACAGTCATACACAACAGAACACACGACACGGAAACAGAATTAACATTTACTGAATTGTGTTTAAATACTTCCCTCACAAACGTTAAATCGTTAAAAGTTCCAATTTTAATTAAACCCACACAATACCAAACATCAGACACTCATTTTCATAAATTGGAATCTAATCTCTAAAGCTTTTTTATACGTACACCAAGACTGTATTTAATACATATCTCAAGAATCGGATGTAAGATGGATTACCATATCTTTATCTGATCATTCTAAAGTTATACGTAGTTAATAATACTATACCCTAATATTAAAATCGGTTGTGTGAACAGACATTTTTGCAACAAGAGTAGTTATGATCTTTGTTTTCTAGTTTTCATCGAAGGTACGTGAAGTAGTATTTATTTGGTTTACATTACAACAAGTTTTTCATCCCTGGATTGAATCGAGTTGGCATTTGGCGATAGAAAACTCCCCTTGACTTTCACACTTGCTCTCTGTGTCGCTGACTAATCCGAAAGTTTTGACAAAGACAACTTACACTTGAGCTGGAAGTTGAGGAGCTAAGAGTTGCGACATTACATGTCACAGGCCGAAGAGACAAGACCTGACACCCTTCCACGTCAAGTCAATGCACTCGTCGGCTCTGCACTACATACATACTTACTTTAGTTTGCTTATTCTTCACTACCATTTCACTTCCCTCCAGCCAACATCCTTCTCACTGACAAAACTGACACGGAAAGAATGAAGAGGAGAGACGAACACAGAAGAGGAGGGAGACAATGAAGAAATTGAACTAAAATTAATGAAAGTTAGCTGATTTGGAACGACTACTACTATAGTCAGTCTATATACTCAAACAAACTATCTAAAAATATAGATATAATGCTAAACCAACTGATACAATTGATACAGTGTCTCCTTCCATCTGCGGAAGTATAAATCTCTCTGAAAGATCTATTTATCCATAGTCTCACTTATTAACGTGAGTTATGTGCTCTGTATGTACTTATGCATTAGAGTATTAGTCAACTTATATACTTACACAATTCTAAGCGTCGTATTCTCTACCAGTTTCCATCGTAAACTATGATATGAATTAAACTTGTGTAAGTTATGACTATGACTGATGTGCTTTATACATAGATAGTTTATAGATAGATAGACCATGGCCTAAAAGTAACAGTAGGAAGTAAATCCATGGAATACTAGTACAGTACCTCTAGACAAGTTCAACTCGTCTAAAGTTGAAAATGGCAGTGCTGAAGTGATCTGCAAAGTTCCTTCCATTCTCACATCACATACTTAATGAGGCTAATTCTGGTTGACACTCAAAATTAGTCAAACTTGAAACTCATGCGTTACACGCACATACTTCAAGATAGTCAATAAAGATTCGCACACTCGTCTCTATCTATTGATTTCGTCCATAATCCTCGTCACACTAACTTCACACACATTTTTATCTTACTAGCAGAAATTACACTTCATAGTTGCTACCGAATTATTCAAATTATTTTTGGTATATTAGATTCATATGATGACCGTAAGCATAACAAACGTAAACCTGTCTATTACGTAAGTTGAAGTAAATATCAAAGTCCATAAATACGGCACATAGTATTCAATAGAGGCGAATTCAGTCAGGCATTTTCATTGTTGTGCATTAAAATCGACGGGAATACCTACGTTAGATTGCCTGATATATCAAGGGTATCGAGGCATAGTGGGATGAAAATGCATTAGACAAAAGTTGTACTTTGCACTGTAGTGTTGGTGTTAATGCTGGAAATAATATTCCAGTATGGCTTAGGAAGGAAAAGCAACAATTGTGTTGAAAATTGAAGTAGACATGAGTTGCGTTAACTTACCATCAGCCAAGGCAAGGGCGACGTTGACCAACAAAAGGAATCCAAATGAGGAGAACGTGACTCTGAACTTCTTGAGCCGCATCCTTCTGACTGCTTTTCTTTCCTGTGGGGAGACACAAAACAACAAAAACTTTCAGAAAGGGCCGTATATAACATGAGAAACACTCATCGAACAACTCTAATAAGTACACACTTAGATGGTAGCTATATTTACTTATATCGTCTGCAAACAGACAGTAGAGCATTAGAAAACAACGCTAGTCACCACTGACATAAAATACGAATGCACACAACGCAGCACCTTTCATTTCAATTCCCTTTTCTATAGCGTTTCATTTTCATTACAATTCATTTCCATCACATCACCCTTTTCTTCACCTCCACTCCCAGTCAGCATTAGACAGACACTATGGATAGAATCCAGAAGAAACACATTAAGAGTGTTTTTCTATTCGGTGCTATCTTCGCATTCACCTGTCGTGTCTTCTATCTTCCCTTTAGTTTCTTGCATTCGATAACAACACACATACAAGTCTGCTAAAGAATATTTACTGTTGTTACAAGCTGACAATGAGTTTGATTGTAAGCAGTCTGGTCAAGTCTTTTTTTCTGTCTCCTTCTGAAATATATGCTATCTTGAGTTCTTTCGAATGTATTTAGCTATAGGTAGCTACTAGAGCTCACTAGCCACCGAGGTAAGTTAACCATGTCACTATTTACCATTTTTATTCAAATGCAATCTCAACACTTCCTTTATCAATGTAAGTCCAGTAGTTGTCGCATTAAAGTCTAGACTGGCTCTGGACATGCTTCCGAGCCTATCTTATTTGTCGTCATAAAATCTCCGTAGTTTATCAAACTAACTGCGTGTCCTCCACGAAATCCTTTTCTCTTGCGAAATAACTCTTGTGGAACTAACAATACTTGAAGCGCCAAAGTAGATACCCATAATATTATAACCTACGTAGTTACACTTGTAAATACAAGATCTTTGTAATAGGAAAGATGAGTGGCTAATCTAATGAAATAATGCTATTGTAGTGTAATTCTAATGTGAATCTGTAAATCTTCTCTCTTCTGCATCATGGCTGATAAATCTAAATTGAACGTTGCATTACGTTAAACTAAAGTTCAGTTGTCAGTCTGACTCCTTTGGCTTGTCTCTCTTCATTATCTTAAAGCATTGCAAAAAGGAGTCTGTGTATTCTAAGTAAAGACGAAGGATGTTCGCACTTATTTAACTTTACTACTTCCTTGTGTATTGCAAACATCTTGTCGACAAGCCATAAAATTTCCAATACAACCCAGAGTAGTGCGTATTAATTTTCTCAAGCATAGTGCGTAGACATAGACACTAAAAGATAACAGAAAGACTTTGGCAGAGTCGTAACCAAAGCTAACAAACCACTTTTCTTTGTTTTGTTTTCCTAACTTTCCTTTCGTATTGCATTTCGGGTAGAGACTGTCATTTCCGTCTTTGCCTAAAATGTATCTTTGGATGCTCTGGAACATAAAGTAGAATAATTCATCCCAGTATATTCTATACTAAATACCCGTTACCTTACTTCCTCATCACTAAAGCATTCCAATAATAATAATGAATGTTCTTTGTTTTGTTTTCATTGCAAAGAATTCCTGTCTAGACTATCTTTCGATCTATCTAATCATTAATGAGTTTCTATCTCTGCTTTTCTTTCAACAGTTCCTTTATTCTCAACGAGAATCAGTCGGGAGAGCATCTTCACATAAGTACTACATTCACAAATGTGTATATCTACCAAAAATTAAGCTATTCATTACCTCGTGGATTCTTTCCCTAGTTTAGAACTTACAGTCTTTGAATCTCTTTCCATTTATTTTTCTGATTGTTCCAAAAGAGAGATACGTTGATAATTGTGGAGAAAAATCTATATTATGTGTAGCATCACTAATTAGAATTAAGTATCTTTCAATACGAGGTATGTTTTAATTTCCTATAATATCCAGAAGGATTTTAGACACAAGTTGGATAGTGCTGTAGATTGTGTAATGAGTTGCTGGAAATGAATAAATGGGAGAGAGCAAGAAAGAAGGGCCAAGTCAAGAAAGACAGAAAGTTCAATTCAATTCAGTTAAATTAAAAGCAAGAGATGTCTTTTCCTTTGGGCTGTTTTCTTGTTGTATGTCCTTGCACAACTTCAATTTCTATATATCTGTAAGTCTCTTCCCACGTAATACAAATGTAATGTGAAAAAGCTTTCTTGAACACCCAGGCGATTCTATAGACACATTGTTTTCATTCCATTGGATATATGTATTACATCACACACAGTTGGTAGTAAGTACTTGCAAACATAATGCAATAATGGAATGCTATGTTAACTTATCATTAGTTAGAACTACTTATCTTTGCTCCGTCTGTCTATACCAAAGATGCAGACCTAGATTCAAACCTGCTCTTTTACAATCACAATGGCCATTGTAACTTGTTCAGTTTAGTTTCAAAGAACGACAACCACCGCTGTGAGAATTAATGAAAATGTACTAATTTTATTGTAATTTATTCACGAATCAATGGAAGCGTCCTCGCCTTCCTTCTTGTAATTTCCATTTCTTTGTCAGGAAGAGAAAACACTCCTAAAAGCATAGGTACAATTACAAGCACTAATACTATTAAACTTATTTAACTCCCGGAGTCACTATGCTGTACATTTTGTAATTCCTGTGGGATTACTAATTTTATTAGCCAAGATGTCTGTCATTCTCCTTTCAATTACTCTAATCAACATTTCTTAATAGGATCCTTGACACCATTATATACCTAACACAATACTACTACTTCCAATTCAAAGAAAATTTCCTAGGATATTTCTTACAACGAAATTATTGGGAAAATTCGGAGTTATTGCAAAAAATATCCTTCACACGAAGTTGACAGAAAACTTTGATTTCTCAATAAATTACCTGTCACAGTTTTCTAATGACCTTTTCATGTTCATGAAATGGAATCTGTACATTTCAAACTCAATTATTACTCACAAGAAATATAAATTACGATTTGTATCCGACGAAAAGGGACTTAATGAAGGGGTTCATAAGAGCTGGAGTGGTTTTCACAAATGCATGAGCGAATGCAACATTTCTCAGGGGTATACTAGATATAACTTTGTATAAAGCATACAATAGCTTTTCCCTTGGAATTTCCGAGGAAGTCGAGACTTTGAAGCCTGGATTTACATCCGAGTTGGTATAAGTGTGTTTGATTTCGGTAAGTATGCAGAATGCACTGCCGATAAGAAAGGTACATGCAGTTTACACGAAAACACGAATAATGTAGTGTGATTCAAGCAAGAGAATCTAAGAGGATCAATACGACCTCGTAAAAGCGTCAAAGTGGAGAAACTTTTGAGAGGAAATTGCCAGAGCTTACGACACTAAACTGACTACACCTTTTTACGAACCAACGAATAAAAACTGTTTATGAATGTTATTTGACAGAGAAATCTACATTTTTTGCTTGAGTGCTCATTTCGATCTTCTACTGTTACCAATAGCATAACTAAGTAGGTATATGTTCGCCATCACTTCACATGCAATACGAAATATCTGTAGTAAAAAGATACAATCTGTGACAAAAGAAAAGTCAACTCCACTTTATCTTTAACAAAGAGTATGCATATATCTACAGTAAACGAGAGGAAAGTCGAAAATTGTAAACATTTTCTTTCTTTTCCTCACTTGTTCTCTGGTTCCATATATTTTATACAACATTGCTACTTATGTATATTACCTACAACAAACTACAATGATACGCACTAAGTAAACATATTTTATTTACATTTGCAATGCTCATACGCTTAAATTTTACGCTCCTTGTACAGAAAACATGTGTATAGCATTTCCATGTCTTCTCTGAGTTGGAAAAGCACTTTGGTTTAAAAAAACATGATTGAGAAAGCTCTATATAACGCATTAGAATAGCTAGTTTCCTATTATGTATATCCATATAGAGTGAATATGACATATATGATAACAGATTTTTCCTCCTCCATTACATGATATTGTATCCTATGTCGGTTGAGGCTCAAGTGCGTACACACTTGTGCATAGAATTTGAGTTCCAGCAGATGAAATCATAATCACGAGCTTTCTCCAGACAACAACAAAACACGACACCAATTTTATTTGAGTCACACTAGGAAATGTCGGAGGACTATAACCACGTATATACATATATAAATGTGGATTGCCAGCATGGATATAAGAACAGAAACTATAGAATGCAATGTAGTATAGAGCAATAGAAAAGCTACAAAAGTGCCAGCCACCCAAGACAAGAATCTAAATTCTAAAATCGTGGCAAAGAAACACAATGGTATAGCATGGCACGGCAATTCAGAGGATTGTCGTCGGGCAGTAGTGTAATGTACGTGTACAGTGTAGATTCTTGAGGAACATAATAACACAGAGTATGAGTACGGAAAGGAAACTGATTCATAACTAGACACAGAAAGTCTGTGTACCTTGTAATTCATATTTTTTACGTGTCGCATAAATTACAAGTCCGGAAAGGAGAGCAAGTTGAAAAAAGCTGAAAGAAAGGCTAAAGCTGAGTAAAAGGGAAACGCTCGCCAAGCTATATGCTTTACTTACTTAGATTCAAGTTTAACTGGAGTAAAGCATAGTTTTATGAAAGAGCGAGACCGAGACGAAATTAATAATAAATAAAGATGCTGACACCAAGACAAAAACGCGAGTAAACCACTACAACTAAAGTACAGCCTTCTCAGGGTTTGCTCCAAGCTCAGCAAAAAGCTTTCTTGTATTTATGTCCCTAACAACATACGTATATGTTCCGTAACTTAAATTACGTATTTTCTATTGTGGCCCACAGACACAGCTAAACTCACATGAAATATTATTAGCAAACCAGTAGAGCACCTATATAGGTACATTCACTCTATTTATATGGACACGTACAACTACAATGCACGATCTTTCTTATGGCTAATTGTCACGCACCACAAAAACAACTCTCAACACTCATGCAAGACTACTAAAGACTCAAAAGACAAGCAGATTGCTATATATTCCTCTTCTGGACAGCCTTATCCTCTTTCCTTCTCATGCTCCCTCCCTCCTCCTCCTCTTTTATTCAGCACACTCTGCACTATGACTCCTATAAGTAACGCACTTGGTATTTTCAGCTCTGTTGTGAATTAAGTAGTATATACCTACTGTTGCTCATTTTACATTTACAACTAATAACTTAGTAAAATTTAACGAATCTACACAGGTAAGTGTTTTGGTATGGTTTGGATTTTGGATACTTGCTAGCTAGATTATGTAGATATTTCCTGGGGTTTCATTACAATTCTGTTACCTTTACCGTTTTATAAAGGCAAGGGGTCGATATGGGTTTTGTCATTTTGTTTAGTTTGCCATCGCACCATCTTGCCGATTGCCTACAGCTATAAACTCGAAAAACCGTGCAGACGCCAAACACACAAGTTCCATGCATTTGTCCTCATTAAGGGAAAACATGGACGGAACATGTTACCCTACAATATCGCTACCACTTCATTTTCATTTGGGAATGCTATATACTAGGATCAGCAATTAAAGAATAAGTACATAATATATACAAGAAGATCTAATCAGACATAAATAGATATTTTTATTGCTAGAAAACATTGACTACTCTAATGTCCAAAATTCAAACGCTATCAAGGTATCCACCTGATATTACGCATTTTTATCTGTATTAGAATAGATGAAAATTATTTGCAGTTCATTTCGGTTGGTGTATGGCACTTAAATATTAATTACTGGATTGAACAGGTATTATTGAAATTTTATCCGTTTTAGCCCAGTTTTTAGGTAATTTGAAGAGGAAAATTGAGCGTTGATTACAGTGGAGGAATACAGTTAGACATGGAAAGAGACAAGTAGTAGTATTGTTTAGCCGCGTTGCAATTAGTGTGTTGTTGGTACATAGCATTAAATTTAAATGTGAAAATGGAGTAAGTTGATGGGTAAAGCTGTGAGCTGGAACTAAGTCTGTAGGTCTGGTTGCTCAATAAAATGAAATGAACGCAGGAGAAAGGGGAGTCAGCAAGTTTTCTTATTTCTTGTCATAATCATTTGAAATTGTTTCTTATTGGAGTTAGAGGTTGAGTGGGAGAAGAGACGCTATAGAGAATATTAGCCGATAATGAGGAAAGGTGATGCAAATACATGGATATATACGAAAAGTCGACATTGCTCTATCATACTGAAGTATTAAGGTAATGGTAGTGGGGAAAGTTGCCTTAACTCTCTTGGCCTACTGTTATTATTGTTGAGAATAGCCGTAGAATGTTTCTCCTTCTTCTAAGTTAGTCAGGGATCTCATAATATTCGGTATAAATGTAAATGTGATACTCTGGTTTATGATACGTAAGTACAATGAAGTGAAACTGAGTGTGACTCGTATGATAGTAGTAGGTAGGAGTAGTAATGCTTAGAAAACCAATTCGATGCTATTCAATTCACTGCTTTGCACTTCTTGGCCTCGCGCAGATTATATGAGATGAGATGAAATCTGGTTTGGCTTTGGCTTTCGGTTTGGCATGGCATCGTTATGTTATCGTACGGTATGCCACGCTATGGTTTTCCCTGGCATACGCTCCTTTCCAGTTCAGTTGAGAAAATAAGAGCACACTTTAACTATGACATAAGCGTCCGAGTGCGGTAGGCGAGTGGAACATTAAGCGAGAAATACGAGCCTCTATTTCTACCGAATTATCAATTAGCTTTCTCCCTACCCACTATTCCTATATCCCTGTACACTCAAGAAGTACACAGCAACTCACGTTTACAACGACCGAAAGTAACTGTATCTATTATAAATATACCATGATTTTCATATCCTATACAGACACTAAATATACTACCTACACTTAGTACTTAAGAAGAATCTTGTCTTTTCAGATCATAACCTATAATGTAGTCTAGAGCGAAATAATATCTGTAGAAAATCATCGTCCTCCTACAAACGGCTGAGCTATATGAAACAAAAATGGAACACAGTAAAGTGGGAAGGATCGACCTAGCGTGAAAACCATCAGATAGACAGACAAGATACCTTTAACACACTTTCCTATATTTATTATAGTTATCTCATGCTTTATTATTATACAATATTCATCCTACCTACATGTATAATATTCCTATCCATCCGATCAAATCTTTTCCTTGTCTTTTTTGACTCCACTTCTTCAGCTGTCTGCTTCAGTTACTAGTATAAAAAAATGAATATCTATATCTGCACGTACAAAAAAAGACCTAACTTCGTTTCCCATCTACCAAGTATAAAAAGAAAGGAGTCTTTAGCATTTCTTTCGCCTCAGGAATCTTTAGTCTACTCCGTTCTCAGCTCGAGCATAAAATATTCACACAGAAATGTGCTACGCAGTTTTATAAACTTAGTTTGTATTTTTATGAGAGCACTCAGACATTTCTCATAGTATGCTTCACAGAATCACTATCAATTTTACTACTCCAACAACCAGCTTCTTAAAATCTGCTAATAACTAATAACTCCTTCTACTAAGCTTTATCAATGTTCATCCAACTCACTATTATTAGTACAATCACAAGAACAGTAAGTTTCCTCAAGTTCCGAAGATAGAAATGATTCTAATTAGGTACATTCATTCAGGATATTCAGAGAAGCCTACCAACTTTTGGAAGAAATCTGTCAGAGAGTGTAGCAAACAATTCTATTTGGATTGATTAAAATAATAGACACTAGTATTATAGACAAATCTTTACAAAGTAGCATCTATTTAAATTTGAGTACAATATTAATACTCGGGCGTTAGTAATTAACCTACCGATATAGAAATCGTCACTGCTGAACTAAATATACTAA
>JABASH010001760.1:0-23919 GCA_019776445.1 Tomocerus maximus | reverse complement strand
TTGTATCATAAAAGTTTTAAGCACGCTATGGAAATATACAATATAACATTCTCCTACATGTAAGATATTATGAAATAATAATATGCAAATAAGTGTAATCATATTTGAGGAACACCTAAATGAACTAAAAAGTTTGGTACAAAACTAATTTTGAATATTGTCCGTAGAAGGTAATTTTGCTATAATTGACAGAAAATGATCAGTATATCAAACCTGTATTTAATAACCACATAATACAAATAAATAATTATCTCACTATTTCTGGCTTATTAAAATTAATGATTCCAATCAAGAATAAAGTAATAATCGAAAGATAATTTACAATCCAGTTATCGTTTGACTTATCCGATTTCAGATAGGTAGGGAGGGCAATGGTTTTTTTAGAAAATTTGTTTTGGACCTCATTTTAATGATAACTAATTAAGATAATTGATTTCCAGAGAAGGATTCTATGTTTATTTGCTCACCAACTGCAAAAATGAATGAAGATATTTTTCTATAAATATCTTCTGTGAATATTCTTAATCTCATTTCCATTTTACATGAATATGTCATGAAAAATTGGACTTGTTTTTATAACACAAACTACTAACTACGGGCTATTAAGAACTGCTTTAATAATGACGAGATACACTTATTCCTAATTACTTATCTAAGAAGATTTTGAAACTGTTCCTCAAGACCAAAATGTGTTTAAACACATTTTCAATTTTATTAAATTAAATACATTTTTTGATTAAAGTAACTTTTTATCTCTTGACCAAAAAAGTATATCAGATCATGGGGATGAAAAAGTATTTTGAAAAAATGGGGGTTGCATGAATTTAGTAGGACTAATTTTGTAAAGGTCAAGGAAGATTTTGAAGAGGGAATATATCTGGAAGATGTCCATAACCACAAGAAAATGAAAACATGATCAAACTTTTTGCTGTTTAAATGGTTTTATGGCCAAGATGTTTTTCTGACTGTGATGGCGGTGGTGAAATGAGCTGAATGCTTATAACTTGAGACTTTCGAGATTCTCTTATTGGTGCTGTCTGTCTGTATCTATTGGCTTTTGGCAGTATATTGTGGCTTACCTACTAAAACGTGCATTTCCCAACAAGTAGGTTGTAAAACTGCAAAGGGGTTGTTGCGTTGTAAAATTAAGAAAATTTAAAACTTACTTATCATTTGGATGGTCCCAAACAAAGGAATCACTATCACTACCCACTTACTCCACATCTTCATTTTGAGTATTTAACTAGAAAAATTAAAGTTACACTAATTTGCACCCAAGCTCTGAATATATCTTCAATGACGAGAATATCTTATCTGATATTTTCACTTAAAATTGCATACCTAGAAAAGGGACGCACAAAAACAATGACACAAACAAGTGATGGTGTTTTACATTTTTCTAATGATCCTCTTTAGAAAGAATTATCACAAGTGGCATTTTTCAGTACAGGTTGATGCAAACTGAAAAACTTCAAAATTTTGAAGTCAAAATAACTAGAAGAGACTACACTAAACTCATAGCCACCACAGCCAACGGTTGAACACTGGGGGAAGTCGAACTGTGAATGAGACAGATCTCTCGATTTTCTCTCATATACACAACAGAACAGCGTTTTACAGATATTGCTCATAGGGCTAGGGGGTGAAGGTGAAACAACCAAAACGAAATGCCAGTACGTATGCACTACATACGCACAGAATGAGGTGGCATCAGGCATAAGCTACGTTAACAATAGTGCACTAAGATAATGTGAATGTGAAGACAATTAACTTTAGCATGGCCATTGAAAATCAGAATATTATATGCACCCAGTACATTTACATATTATACCGTGCAATTTATTATTAATGCTCTAAAAAATCCAATGTACCGGGCAGAAACGATTGAAGTTTTTTTAAAAACTCGGCTGCAATTGCTCTGGCTTAACAAAAACTAAAGGATCCTCTTAAATTAGCAAAAAATTATACATAATGCTTTTTTAGTAATAGAAACTATTTTCGGCATAATTTTTATTTCTCTAAATACATATAACAATACTAACATGAAATTACGTACTTAAGGTTTGAGCAAAAGTTAAGATTGAGATAGGTGACAGCTTTTAATAGTCATGTGATGTAACTTTGGCAAACCCAATCTTTGGTTTGCTGATAGTTCGTCCATATTAATCTTAGACGGGTTTTAATAGATAATTAATTCCCTTTTGCGATTTATCCTAATAATCCTTTTTAAGGACTGGAGAGATGGATTAGTTATTGGATGACCTTTTGGATTAGACTAGATATTGGATAAGGTAATATACATTTGTAATTTATAAATATCTTAATCAAAGACGAAAAATGCTAGATAATCATCTATTACCAGGGCACGGATATTTATTTATTTAAAACTCCAAAATATTTACATATAAAATATGTTCTTGCTTCAGGCTTAAATACATTGGGGGGGAAATATTTGCTAACCCAACCGTAGGCTTAAATGCATTGGAGAAATATGTTCTAAAATCCATGAAATATTTATTTAAAAAACATTTTTGAGTCTCCAATATCATACGAAACGTCAATATACGAAGTCTCACTCAAGGCTGTCAGATGAACCGTTCGAAATGTTTTTAAATTATAATAAATAAATGACCGGACCCTGCTTATTACACAATTAAGAAATGTCTATTCTTTAAGAAAAGTTTTATAATGCTACCTAATTCTTTATATGGCGATATTTTCAATCGGGACAATCGGGAGATCCTCAATTTGTATATTACATATACTTACACAAATAGTTGATAATTATTGTAGGCATGGTATATTGGTATTTGAGTGAGTGAGAGTGTGTAGTATTATGTGAATGTGCAGAAACAGAGCAGAATGTACATTTTACATAATAGCAAACATGATGAGACGAAAATCTCATCTTCAAACAAATTCAGAGAAGACCGTTCAGACTAAAGAATAGAAATGCAGACAGTGTGCGCCATGTAGGGGACTTTCTACAAGTTAAAATTTCACGAAATGAAGAGGTGGCAGATGCATAAGCCACAAATAGGAAGCATAGACTTTACATTTTGGATAGGCAGCGGCTTCGGTTGCCAATGTCAGCATTGTCAACCGTCAATTCATCATACCTTTGCGGCGGCTTTGCTACTCTCACAGGTTTATTGTAACTTAATGAATAAGGCTAACTGTGAATGATTATTTATTTTTTAGGTATTTAGCAGTAAGATTTTAGAAGTCAATTGAACTTACATTTTAAGGTTTGCCTTGTGACACAGTAATAATATATTTACATAAGCTAATAAGATTAAATTAATTAATAGAAAATGAAAATGTAATAAAAAATATTTAAAAATAAATAAATACGATACTTAGTCACAATGTCTGTACGGATAATAGACAAATATTATTATCATTGTAGCGTTATAGCAGATTTACAAACCAAATTTGCATCGCAATACTATTTCATCTGTTACGCAATATCGAATGCTGGTAATTCCTATTAAATTATAACTTGATAACTTAGGCCAAATTTTTTGAATTGTATTTTCAAAATGGTATTTGTCATATGAAAAAGTCATAGTTAAACTCAATTAATTTCAACATTTCTTATAAATGACTATCGAATGTCTACTGCTTCTTTATGAATCCTTTCCCCAACAAATAGTAGAATTAATTAGCAACTAATATAAAAATTAATAGAATTTTTATTAAATAACACAAAATATTGGCCTTGTATGACCGGACTATAATTACTAGACATCTGGAATCAAAACCTTTTGAGACTACGATGGTAGTACGATTCCAAATAAGGAGGCGGTATACCGCTGCGGCTAGCGGTTGAAGTAGTTGAGAATTTTAAAGAATACCGTATTATTAGCAATGCAACAAGAGTAATATGTAAAACCATAGTGATTCACTATGGTTTTACATATTATTACTCTTGTAAGATCGCCAATGTAGGTATTACTGTGTGCTGAAAAATATGCAGTAATATAGCAAAACTAAGTACGATGATATCATGCAATGTAATGAATTATAACACTTTCCGTACGTAGTACGTACATTACGTTGTTGTTTTTGACTTTTTGACTAGCAATATAGTTGCAATGTGGGTGAGACTGGAAGCAAAGGATATTATTAAGATATTAGGTTGAGGTACATATTCCTAGTCTTACAGCCAGTGCCAATTATAGCAATGTTTGATAGCTGATGAGCAGCAGATTTTTCAACCTTGAACATTTGGGTCGGCGGCACCGTGTCTACTACTGCAATATACTGTATATTGGTACTTATCCTTCAACAATTCTCCAAAAACATTGTATTTGTGTCAATAAACTATCATGTATTTTTGTGTTTAAAATTTTGGCAAATTACCTGCTCCACTAAAATTTGTATCATTAGATACTTGTATTCGAAATGCATATTATAAGAACTATTGTACTGTTTTGCTGGTTTAAATTGCCTTAGGATTTTTTGCTTTCTAAGATTTTTAAAGCTATAAATAGCCAACAAATATAAAACTTTGTAGATATTTTAAAACAAAAAAATTGTACTACTTTAAACTTAGAACTAGTTGTGTCAATATTATTGGTCCATGGTTATAATTATTACAATAAGCCTTTATTTCCTCACATAATTATGCAATATTTATTTCCAATCTTCCCCCAGGCCATTGACACTGAAATATTATTGAGTTAAAACTTACATTCGAAATAAATTATTCATTTAATTCATAATTATAAAAATGGTGAGGCTATAGGCTAGCTTTGAAACCCAGCAACTTTGGGAACTCTCTATATCCTTGTAAATAATGAAACATATCATTTTCTTTGTAAATCGGTAATAATTGAAATTAAATTGAATAAATTTCGCATTTCCTACATCCTAGAATACTATAAATTATCTTTGTGTACCTATCGGAATTCATGGAATCATACGGACATTTCAAAACTATGATTTGGGTGCGCAACATACCTTAATATTAAATTCCTTACACGAGTCAAGAACATTAATTAAAGAATTTCGGGAGTTTCCGGTTTTCGGGATTATGAAGAGGGAGAGAGAAGTAATTATGAGATTTATAAATAATGCAGACAACCGCCGTTGGATAAATATGTCTGCCGCCTTGGGATGGGATGGCGGTTGACGCCTCGGAATGCGGATATACCTAAATGGAGTTTGGATTGTGTATATCCCTAGCAGTGCAGTGTATGGCAGCAGTTGGGTATAGTCTGTCAATATTAGAGCAGCTATCTGTTGGCTTAGTCGACGGAATGAATTGTACGGAGTAGAGCGATGAGAGAACAAAATCCAGCAATCAGCAGCATTACTTGATACGCGAGCCGCTCCCAAACTCCCAAACATCCCTGTATTAGAGCTACTTTATTATTATAATAACGTACCAAAGTAGATACTCGGCTGTCGGAGGCGCTGGGTTGTACTTGTAGCTAACGAATCATAAATTCATAAAACAAGTGCACTGTAAATTTTGGACAAAAATTACCTTTGTTAACAGTAATTAACGACAAATTATATCTGTAAGTAGTGGAGCATCACATTTCCGAGTTTCGAAAACTTTTTCTATCGTTTTCCTACCTTTTCTCTTCAGTACCCAATTGCCTACATTGGTTTTTTGTATTTGGAATTTGTCTTTAATTTAGCCATTACTGAGTACGATTATTCTAACCTTGAATTAAAAACTTTTTTGATTATTTTCAGCGGCCATGGCTGCAATTCGAAAGAAATTGGTAATAGTCGGAGACGGAGCCTGCGGTAAGACGTGTTTACTGATTGTTTTTAGTAAGGACCAGTTCCCTGAGGTCTACGTACCCACTGTGTTCGAAAACTATGTTGCAGATATTGAAGTAGATGGAAAACAGGTAATTGAAACGGATTTATTTATTTTTTAATTGGGAATTAAATATTTGGTAATTAGAGTTAATTGAGTTATTTATTTTGTATTTGTAAAGGTTGAATTGGCTTTATGGGACACGGCTGGCCAAGAAGACTACGATCGTCTCCGTCCGCTTTCTTACCCGGATACGGACGTTATTCTAATGTGCTTCTCTATTGACTCACCGGACTCATTGGAAAATATTCCAGAAAAGTGGAATCCCGAAGTGAAGCACTTTTGTCCTAATGTACCAATTATATTGGTCGGCAACAAAAAAGATCTACGCAATGAACCAAATACTATTCGGGAATTGGCCAAAATGAAGCAGGAGCCAGTCAAGCCCGAAGAAGGACGTGCAATGGCAGAAAAAATCAACGCATTTGCATACTTGGAATGCTCGGCCAAAAGCAAAGAAGGAGTACGGGAAGTATTCGAAACTGCTACTCGTGCGGCTTTACAGGTACGATGACACTTTTAGTTGTCAAATAAATAATAAAATGTATATAATAAATATTTGTTGGTTTCTAATTGTAATCTAACTTTTGTGACAGGTTAAAAAGAAGAAGCGAGGAAAGTGTAGTATTTTGTGAAGTACGTACCATACCAAACCAACTTATTATTGGAATTCTGTATAAAATCCTAATAAGAACAAGGCGGAAATACAAGAGTGTAATCCAAAAGCATGTCTCTGCCTTCTTTCCGATTTTGATTTTTTCATCACACAATTGATTTTTTTCTAAACATTATATTATATATAAATCGATATATAAACTCCCCACCCTAATGCCTACATTTTGACTTGACATTTCATCTTTAGATTTAGAGTTGCTTAAGAAGATACTTTAAAATGTTATAATTATAATACTATATAGGAAGCATGATTGTTATCTTCCCTAAGTACATAAAGACCTCTCAAAGCTGAGAATTTGTTCATTACATATCAAATTGTTCATTTATTTATCATAACCTTTATTTTATGCCTCCTCTGCAATTTTTAACATTCAGTTCAGTCGTTTTTATTACTGTGTATTTAGTATTTCCAGGAATTAGCACATTTCAGAGTTTATCTCATTGTAAGTGACGTAACGGACAATTTTAGCCAGCTTACGTGTGAATAGTTAACTGTTAGGTTCGTAACCCTCTCCGATTTGATAACAATTATTTTAGTTGTAAGTGATGGAAGGGTACCATCGATGAAAAGTTCTTCCCGTAAAAATGGCCACAAACTGCGTTGTGTTCTGCTCTGGATTAAAATTTAATAAATATTTATTTATTTGTTACCACATACCGCTGTAGCATTAATTATATATTTTATTTTTACTTTATTATTTATTAACATCTATTACTATCATTTAATAGGTAGCTCACAACCACAACATCTATTAGCTAACAACAAGATAGATATAAAAACTCTCTAGCAACTCACTAAAATACTGCATACCATCTAAAAGTCCAAAACAAACATCTAATGATAATAATAAATGGCATAATTTCTCTAACTTTCTGTTGTTACTTATTTAGGAAACTTTACAAAACAAAAAGAAATCTTCCTAATAACAGGTTTGGGTAGTTTTGGCAGGTTCATATTAAATGTAAGCATGGAGAAGCAACAAGCAATTAGTCATCCATTATGTAATAATTACGCAATATTATATCACGGCGCCATTATGTGCCTTATGATTATCCCAGAGAGATCCAAGAACCCAACTTCATCCATAAAGAACGGGATGATCTCATCCAAGTGTCTCATATTATATTTCCTTATCCAATACGATGATCCAATGATGATTCAATGCAACCGACCATCATCCTCACGTCACAATATTTCTCATCAGCCTCACAGCTCTGGCTTCGTTCCCTGGAGAAAGTCAATGACTGGAGTGAAAGTCTTTCCCCAATCCTTCCAATTCGTCCACGAAATAACGTGTTTTGCGCAGCGCGCCAAAATCATGTAGCCACATTTTAATTTGCCAATATATAAGACTGGAAAAATGACAGCGGCCGCTGCAATTGTCGGTAAAGATGTTTTGCAAAATCTCTTGCCGAAATTTCCAACAAATTGCAGCTACTGCTTTGCATATGGATCAGCTGTGTTTAGTCAGCAAAATCAGAAACCAGGAAAGGTAAATTAAAAATACGGGAAAATTTTTGAAAACAAAAATTTAAAATGACAAAAAGATCTATATTCAATATTAATTGTTAAATGTGATTTTTAGATGATCGACATAGTTTTTGTTGTCGATAATCCAGTGACTTGGCACAGGGACAACTTAAAATTAAATTCATCACACTATTCGATCATAAAATATTTTGGATCTCGTACAGTTGCCAAAATTCAAGAGGAAATGGCTAGTGGGATATACTACAATCCCTACGTCCGTCTGGACGATCAGGTCTGATCGATTGCACATTTTTTTCATTTTTGTTAGAGGGTTGTCGTTGATGGATTTTTTTAATTACAGTTGCTTAAATACGGAGTCATTAGTACCAAAGCTTTTGAAGCGGATTTGAACAGCTGGTCACACCTGTACATTGCCGGAAGATTGCACAAACCAGTATTAGATATTAAACCACCGTCAAACTCTAATATAGTGAAAGCCATTAAAAATAACAGAAATGCAGCTTTGCGGACTGTTTTACTACAATCTGGTCGAAATATTACAAAGTACCAACTTTTCCATGGGATTGCTGAGATATCATACATTGGTACGTTGGACTTAGTAAAAAGTTGTTTAACAATCCAATAAATAATTAATTATTGGCTACAATTCAGTTTTTGTACTCATGGGTTGCATTTGTACATTTTTTACCAACAGGTGATTCCAGAATGAAAGTTGCAGAGCATCCAGATAAAGTAAGAAATATAGTTCTTCCTCAGCTAACGGAGTTTGAAAAGGTTTATACTCCACACATTTTGGAAATGGACCCACCTATTTCGGTAAGACACTTTTCAATAGTATTAATTCCTGTAATTTCCCTTAAATAACGCAATGAGACTGCTTTAGTCATTGCAATAATCATTGGCACATGTTATTAGTTCCTGGACGATTTATTTACTAATTATAGCTCTCACGGGTAGTGTTTGATAATTAAGGTCAGACTGCAGTAGTTTCATTTGCATGTGCTTTCCTACTTCTACATTCTCCGCACAAATAACTCGCCTAATTGTCAATCAATCTGATCGTAATTAGATTAACTATCCTTGAGGGTCACAAGGCTCAGACTTGTTACAATTGTGACCTGTAAAGCCATGGTAGACAGATTTCAAAAATAATATTTATTTAGCGGGATTCAATTAGGAATTTTTTAAAATTAACTAAGTGGTTTTGAGCAAAACGGTGCCTTGTGACTCTCCAGGACCCTGACAGAATGTCTAATAAAAAATTAATTTCAAATTGAGTTCCTCTTGAAGTATTTGTTTTCCTATAAACATAAAATTTGAATTTTTTGTACTCAACTCAATGTAAATTGATCGAGTTACTGCCAAGTTGCGTTAAATGCTTGTGCCTACTGCAGACTGACCTTAATGAACAATTACAATTTATTGTTATTGCCTGTTTTTCTTTTGTGTGGGATTTTATATCTATTTGAAATCTTACTATTGCTTACCAGATTTTTTTTACTTTTGCAGATGGACAAACAGGGAATTATTGTGCAAGATACGCATCCTAAAACCAGATTTAACCATCTTATGCAGCTCCCGATAGAATTACAGGTTAGAAACAATGTTTTTACACAAACGTGATAACGATGACACTAAATATTGAAGTATACTAATTATAATCTATTTTTAAACCCAGTTAGCTCTCACAAGACGTATGCTGCACGATCCCCGCATAGTTGACATAGAAGAAGCAATGGCTGAGCTTTCCTATCTACCAAATTTATCGCATCACATTCGTAATGCAATCACCGATATTGTTTGGGGAACAACTGTACGGCAGACTATTCAGGGTATTATTTCGGCAGGCATATTTCAGTCAATTAAATATGGCTACGAGAAATTAATGAAAAAAGTTTCAAGCAAAAGCTCCACATCCGAACGACCAACGCTCTACTCAGACCAGCTTCAGAAGTTTGACGATTCAAATTTTAAGAAACGTCTCAAATCTAAGTAAAAGCTGATTAGTTATAGCAATGTAACAATAACTATACAATGAGTGAAAATTATAATTGAAATAGTCATTTTTATAGCATTGTGTCTGTCTGATTCAAAGGTCGTATTATTATAGCTATGTAATGTATTCATATTGTTTTAACACATGTACAAATCCTTCCTAGCTTAAATACATACTCAGCAGCGTACCAATTTATCATTTTCACTTGAGTCTTGATTTTCTCTAAATTACATTGGCAATGGCATCAATATCAATTTTGTTAATTTAGGATTAGAAATAGATAGATTTTTAAGCGTATATGGAACTCAATCCACCCATTTATCTAGTGATAGTACAGATACTTCCGTACGGTTCCTGAAATTCAGCTTCAAAAAGCTAACAAGGAACACTGATACGAGGGTGAACACTTCCTTGGAAAAGGCAGGCAGAAAAACTTATCGCACTCCATAAACCTGTTAAAACGGGATATAATATTTATTTTAACGGTCTAGTAGAACGATTGCGGTTGCAATCTGTAGACATTTGGATAGCCACTGATTCAGAAATGTAGTGTGGGTGCATATCAAATCAAAGCTTTAATGTCAGTTGCTTCAGAAATACCAAAACATGATACACTGTTCTCCTGCCTCAGACATAAACGCATTAGGTATAGTATACGACATAATTTTACATGTCACCTGTGATTCAATTTCGTTGAAGTAAAAGTTAAAATTTAGATGATTCTTTGGTCGTCATCATTATCTTCAGTCGTCATTGGACGGACTGGCAAAATGCGAAATCTAGCATGCAATATGGTGGGTCTGCGCATTACAATTACATATTGCGAAATTACCTAATGGCTTGCTAGGCTGGATGCCTATACCTTTCGTAATTGATTAACATAATGCTGGGACGTAGTAATAAAACAATTTTGGAGACAATTGTAAATATTCTAATCCTCTCGCATCTGGCCCCTCATCTAAAGCAAAAATGTCTATGTTAACGGCAAATTATGTACCTTAGTACTTACTTTTTGTTACCTGGTTGATGTATGCTGTTATCAATAATGTGTAAGGCTCATCATATGTAACTAATGCATTATGTTTCCTGTACTTAACTATGAAAACTACAACAAACTGCAACAATACATAGGTATGCATTTTCATAATATTTACATTTTGCCACAAAAGCTATAAGCATTACGTCCATAGTTTTGTTGTAATATGCAAATTATTGGTATGTTTGAGCACATCATGCATTGCAGAATTGTTTGTATATTGTAATTTGATTATTTTTATAACTGTTATGTATCAGTATCAAAATCATTCGTTTACACACCAAAATGCACTGTCTCAAACATTAAAAGTGTTGCAATAAATATGTTCCGTTAAATACATACTACTGATAATTCTAAGACATATTATACACTACTCTACACTACAATAATGTTGCGTTAACCAGAAAGTAAATTCAATTACCTAAATATTCCAGACTCTAATTAGTTCCAACTTAACTGCAAATTCATAAATCATAAAAAACAGTCTCCAAAAGTCTCTGGTTTGTTGGTCTCTGGAATTGTCTCTGTTTGGGGCTACAACCACAACAGTACAGATGCAGTGTACACAGTATTCAGTATGTCTCTATATTGTGCCTTGGTTTAATGTTTGGTTGAAGTTCCACGTTTGAATTCTGTGATTTTCCTGTCTTCTCTTGCTCATCCTATTCTGTCTGTTCTGCTGTTTGTTTGGTAGAATGACGTGTGAAGTGACGTGACGTTGGTGACATGTAGTTAGTTAGAAAACCGAAAGAACTGTTAATTATAGATGCACATTATAATAAAAAACTTTATTTCTAATACCAATTAAAGTTTCTAAAATTAATAAAATCAAGTTTTCTAAGAGTACTACGATTACACGTAACATCTTGCAATCGGCGAATATTTAGTGTAAGTTGTTATGTTTTGAATGCCATCAGATTTACTATTTGGATTTCATTTCTTTAAAATATGCGTTTATGCTAAGATATTTGGCAAAGAGGAGAGTTGACAGTTGACACGGGCAGCTGTCAACTACTTTTACTTCCCTAATCAGTAAAGCTTTTTGTTTGTAGTGACAATGACAACTGACGACGGTCACGTCGACAATACAAAAACTTTCAGCTGTCAGTCACTGCCAACTTTTCCTAGAGCTGACATCATTAATAAGCAGTCGTGTTAGTGATAGTTGATAGTAAATGTTCATGACTGATGACAGAATAATTAGTAGCATTCTTATTAGTAACCATCATTAGTGATTTTCAGGTAATACGTGTGTCATGTGTGTATAATTTGAATAATTTCCCATAAGGAAAACTTCAAGCCCAAAAATATAGAAGAACTGACATTATTAATTTTAAGTTCTATTGTCACGAAAGGATGAAAAGGGTGACTGAAATGCATGTTTTTAATAGTTTTTGAAAGCATTAGAATTGTTATTCCATACATTTTAAGTGTATATTGTTGGCATTTATCTCTACCGCAGGTTAACATTAAACAGGTCAATTTTCTACACCGAAAATTTCAAATTTTCTATTTGGGTCTTGACTTTAGATTGCTTTTTGGTATTTAAATTGTTTGTAATAGGCATAGACTGGATTTTTTTATCAGCTAATGAATTCAGTTGATAATGCATTACATTGAATACTTATTTTTTTTGTTTTAGATTTGCCTGTGCTGAAAATGGCTGGGGATCCAGTTAGTAACGCAAACAATGAAAAATTAGTGTTTGCCTTGCAAAATGATCTTAAAACATTGTCATTAGAAACGAAAAAGAAACATGGGTTTGTTAAAGAAGCCTGCGAAGAAAGTATCGCGAAAATTAGAGCTGCTAACTCTACGCCAAACAATATGACTTATATTACTAATCAAGCACTGTATCCTGTAATTCAAGGTTGTGAAACGAAGGATCCAAAAATTGTTAAGGTAACTTTACTTTGTCCAAAAAATAATTTCCTATTCAGTCTACAGGTCTTAAACATTATTTTAATCAATTTGTTTTAAATATATTTCAGTTGTGTCTCCACTGTATTCAAAAATTAATAACGGGCGGATTTGTAGAAGTAAAAGGTGCTCGATCGATTTACGAAACTATAGTCATTTTACTGGAAAACAATATAGAAGAAATCAAAATTCTTCAAACGGTGACTCTGCTGCTGACAACGAATAATGTAGTGAGAGGGGATTTACTGGCTAAAAATTTAGTCCTTTGCTTTCGTCTCCATTTTTCAAAAGACTCCACTACGGCACATGCAGCAGGAGCAACTGTTCGACAATTGGTGTCTCTTGTGTTTGAAAGAATCGAAAAAGACAAATCCCCACAAGGTAATTATTTTAATTAAGTTATGTTCTCTATTTAGAAAAATGGTAAATAATTGTTCAACTACTGATGTAGGTCCTGAATTGCCACCAGAAGCTGCAGATGCTTATTTGCTCTTTCAGGTACTTAATTATTTAGTGCTATTTTCAAATTAAAGAAATGCAAAAAGTATTAAAAGGACTAAATATTAAAACTTTTCTTTCAGGATTTGATATTTTTAGTAAATGGGGAGCAGCCACATTGGTTAGTTGGTATTTCAGAAATGTTCCGCACTTTTGGTTTGGAACTTTTGGAAACAATACTGTCCAGATTTCCATTTGTGTTTGCTCAAGTAAGAGAAATTGTATATAATGAAAGTAAATAAACGGCAAAAATAATGTTAATAATGTACACTTTTTATTTTAGTATGAACAATTTGGCCTACTACTTAAAGAAAGGGTTTGTGCGATGGTAATTAAGCTTTTCTCCCCAAATGCAAAATTCAAAGCCAACCAAGCTCAACAGTCGCAGTCGGCTTCTTCGGACTTACTATTGGACAAGCCTTTTTATCCTACATCTGTGCGCCTTCTTCGTATTGTTGATATATTGATAAACAAGTATTACGTTCTGCTGGTAACCGAATGTGAAATATTCTTGAGCCTTCTGGTACGATTTTTGGACCCTGACAAACCAACTTGGCAACGATGCTTAGCGCTTGAAGTCCTCCACAAACTTATAACGTCTCCGCAACATTTGTCCAAGTTCTGTCGTTCGTATGACCTCAAGCCTCACGCAACTAACATTTGCAAGGTCTGTATGTATGATAATAGGTCTTTGCATAATCTCTCACCAGTGTTTCTAATTCAGTTTAAATGTGCAGGATATGGTAAATGCTCTGGGAGCATATGTTCAATCAGTCTTTGCAAATCCAGTTGGTGCGATGTCAACATTACTCTCATCGTCTGCACAGATGGGAGGAGTGAGTTCAATTGGAAATAGTCCTACTAGTAATCCTGTCAACGGTCCGTCGATTAATAGTGGAGATCCTGCAACAATTGGATTTTATTTTCGAGGAAGTATGGTCCCACTTGTTCAGATGTTCCAACCCTCCACGCCCAAGCCTCAACTGTACGTTTAACTCGGATTTTCTTCCGATTTTTGTCAAACTTCCAGCTAATACTTTAATTTATTTCTAGAATGGAGCTTACAGATAAGCAGGAACCGCCGACGTTTGCAACTTGCGAGTCTTATGGTGTTGCTATTTCTTTCGCGTGCCTATCTGACTTTGTTTTAAGTTTGGTAGAAATTGACCGGGAGATACAAGAAGGACAGCAACAGGGTTGAATAATTAAACCAAGCGTAATTAGTAATTAGTTTGTTACATGTCTGCAATTTTTCATTTGTTGTCCATAGATGCCGACGTCTTGAAACAATTACTGTCATCTAGTTGGCCCGGTCTTTTGGCAGCTTTAAATCTTCTTCTTGAGGCGAGGTGGGTATCCATCTGTCTTAAAATTCAATTCTTTCCTTTGCGTTGGAAACATGTACATGCGTTCTCAATTTTTATGTAAATTTTATATCAGCAATTGCCTAATCTAATTATTTTGTTTGCTACAGTATCGATGATGGTATAACGGAATCCATTTGTGAGCGATTAGTCGATTTAGCAACTCTCTCAGGGAAATGCTCACTGCAACAATGTCGAGAAGCGATTGTCCTTTCGCTTTGCGTAGCTACGTTACCGCCCCATTATGGTTACGCGGTATTGAAGGGCACAATTGGTATGTTTATTTTATTCTTGATAAAAGTTTTGGATTAAAATAAAACTGTTAGTTACTGAAATCATTTTATTTTGATGCCTTAAATCAACCTGAAGTTAATTTTTCCTTTTGTAGGTCATGGGGAAAGTCCTCATCCAATTAATTACTCTGAAATGGATAACGGAAAGCAGCAAGTCGTGGTCGTGGGCACAAGCGTAGTTCCTTCATTAGCTCTCCCTCCAAGTAACCTACTAATTTTAAAATAAATTCCGTTCATTTGCGGTAAAATTACGTTGTTCATATCCGATCGTTAATATTTAATTGACAGCATTGCAATCGACACCCGTTATGCTGACAAAGAAGAATTTATTGGTGACTCATTCTGTTCTGAGACTTTGCTTGGAGTCAGGTGCGATTTTGCTGACATCGTGGCTAACAGTGCTAACGACTCTTCAACATTTATGTTGGGTCTGCGGAATCGTCGCGAAATCTTCGACAGATTTCATCACGAATGCTACTGGAAGACTGGAAAGCAAGCATCATCACCAAAATACATCTTCATTTAGTAATAGCATCAGTATTGGTATGAATAATTCACACGATTTAGCTTTAAACGCTGGGTCACATGGAAACCACAGCCTTGGCTCTGGCAGTGACTCGAATTCGCTGGGAGGGAAACTAGGCCCTCAGCAGAAGTCGAATAAAGGGAACAACGGTCCAGTGGGAACAAATGGGGGAGTGATGGGCGTTGTAGTAGATTTCGTTAGCTGTCTATCGCAAGGAGTGATGAGACTTATAGAAACAAGTGTTGTCCTAGATGACGTGTCACTTCATCATGTCATCAATGCATTGACCAATCTTTCTCAAGAGGCAATGGAGATTGCTTATTCAAATCGGGTACCTAAATATTTTCGGGACTCTCAATTTCTCTCTCACATTTCGGAATTTTTTTAATTTAATCTTTGTTTTTTAGGAGCCGTCCTTATTTGCAGTTGCAAAGTTGTTGGAAATCGGTCTGGTTAATTTAGACAGAGTTGAAATATACTGGCGACCTTTGACAAATCATCTCTTGGAAGTTTGCAGGCATCCTCACATCAGAATGAGAGAATGGGGCTCAGAGGCTATAACGTTTTTGGTTAGATCAGCCTTGCTGCATGAAGACACAGACGATGAAAAAGTCAATCAGCTCTTGCTCTCTCCGCTCTGTGAATTGTCATCAATACCCCACAATGATGTCAGAAATAAGCAGCTGATGGCTCTTAGTCAAATCCTTCACTGCAAGGGAGACAAACTCAAAAGTTCCTGGCCACTTGCTATCAATATTCTGGGAGATATTTATGAAAATCATAGGTTTGTAAACTTATTTCCCATCTGCGAACTAACGGATTGGTATTGACATCTTGCATTTCTATTTGAACAGTGAAGGGTTGGTGCGATCAGCATTCCAGTGTTTACAGCTTGTCGTTACTGATTATTTACCCGTTTTACCATGCGGTTGCTTGCCACACTCAATTGATACTGTGGCTAAGTTTGCCCGACAGAAACAAGAGCTAAACGTAGCTCTTAGCGCAATTGGATTAATGGTATTAATATACTAAATGATATAAATTGAAAGATATGCCGACGTTTGTTATAATAAGACCATCTTAGTGTGTGAAATAACCGTATTTATTTCAATTATTAGTGGAACATTGTTGATTTCCTGTATCAAAATCGCATGAAGATTTTAGAAAATCTTACACCAGAAATTTCAGTATTTCCTGAGTTTCCTGGTCTGTCTGAAATACCACAATTTGATAGATTGTGGTTAGGAATTTACCAAAGACTAGGTGAGATAAAATAAAACCAAGACTATTAAATCATAATAACTAAATGTTTCCCCAGTCAAGCATTTAATTTTTGTAAATTTAACATTTTATTGCCATTCAAGGTGAACTTTGTGTAGACGACAGACCGGCTGTTCGTAAATCCGCAGGTCAAACCTTGTTCTCCACGATTGCCGCACATTCCAATATCTTAAATCGATTTTCTTGGGACTCTGTGATGTGGCAGGTAAAATAATAAATTTCTGTAAAATGTCCTAACGGCGATTCTTTATTGGTGAATTCGTGTCATTCAATTTATTTGTTACTGAAGTCTTTTATGGATCTCCTGTACGTTTGGTTTTGTAATTAAGGTATTGTTCCCACTAATGGAAGCTGTCGAATCATCATGGAAAAATGCCAGTTGTGAGAAAGTTGATGGACAAAATGCTTTACTTATTCACCATTCTCGAAACACTGAACAAAAGCAATGGGCTGAAACTCAGGTAAAGTATTTAGAGATACAGATCTTAAAATCCTTCTATAATATCCAATGCTTAAATTAATGTAATTTAAATCAGGTGCTTGTCTTAAGTGGCATTGCAAAAATATTTGCAATTAAACGATGCAGTCTGCTAGAGATTCAAGACTTTCCAAAAGCGTGGTTCTTTTTCCTTCAATTTGTACAAAATGGTGCTATGAGTCTGAATGAAGAAGTATCTTTGGCTGCACTTAAATCTTTTCAGGAGTCGTTAGTTGCCCCGCAAGATCTTTCTGTGCCTGGTAAAATTAGGATAAGATAGGTCGTAATATATTTATTTTTGTTCTGTTTAATTTTCTATGGGATAATTTTTGCAGAGCCAGAAGAAACTTGGTCGCGCAGTTGGTTGGTATATTGTGATGTCGGACAAAAAGTAATTTGTGAGCGGGGTGCAAACCAGCAATACTTGACCGCTTATGTTACTATATTTCAATATCTTTTTGAACCATTGAAGACAAAGTAAGTTGCACACACTACTTTCAAAGTTATTTATGTTATTTATTATTAATTTTGATATTTTGAATTGTGAACCATTTTTATTAATAAATCCTTTGTTTTAGGTTGACAGTTGAGGACCTGTCCAAGTTGAACACTGTATTTGCGAAATGTCTCGTCGTGCCTTTAACGGCAGAAGGTGCTTCGTCTATACTATTTCAGTCCAGTGACAGTGGTATGAGTCCGTTGCAAGACCAGATTTACCAGGCTTACGGAATTATAATAAAGGTCAGAAAGTACCTCTTAATTTTTGCCATTAATTCTTGTGCCGTTGTATGATTGATTATATGTGGGTCAATGAGACTGGCGACACGTGGTAAGTATTAATATGTTTTTCTTTCAATTTAGGAAGCGAAGGAAATTCACTCCCTAAAATTATTACTTCCCCCTGTCATTTTACAATTGATTGATTTTGGGGCGTATGCCGTGAGAAGTAGCACAAGTATCAAAGGAATACCATTGGTAAGACACTTTCATTGTCTAGGTCTGTTAGATATGACGCATATTGATATATTTGTAATTTTACTCGAAATGTTTTTAGAATTTACATTTGTATATGTATTAATTGATATTTTTGTTTTCGTGGTTTAGGAAGGGGTGGTGCCAAACTGTATGGAATTTGGGGTAAAATGTCTTAAGCATTCTGTGTTAATGTTATCTACTATTTGTGAAGACAAAGGCGTAAAGGAGTCAGATATGTTTTGTCATGCAATGAAGGTGTGTTAATCTTTTATTATATCGGCATGCAAAATATTAGTTATGGTAATAATAAATATGTAGCAATAAAATAAGCATATATGATATCATCCGCCTGTTTAATTTTGTAATTGAAAAACAATTTAAAAGGGGAATTAATTTTTTAATTGTTAAAGAATTTCAGACCAATTCTTTCATCAAGATTTCAAAATTCAGAAGGTGCCTGGAGGGAATGTGCGATCCATTTTTTCCAAGCCGTGCCACTGATGGTTAACACACGCCCAAAAGACCCAGAATTCTGGGCACAGCTGGCTCATTGCTCCCAGGAGTTTCTTTTCTTTTCTGGAACCGGTGAATGGATGACCAAGAAAGGCTGGAAGGATGAGAAAATGGACGTTAAAATGGTTTCTCTTCTAAAAGACCTGGTTTTCCTTAATGATGGATTTCTCCCAAGTCAGTTTTTAATTGAGGTCGTTAAAATATTCCACCGAGGATCTTGCATTAATGAATATGGTACAACATAATATAAATATAGTTCTTGCTGTTTGGATGTTTTATATTTATACTACAATAAGTATTGATGGACGCTTTTTAGATGGAATTAACGTGTCAGAAAGAGAGGAGTTTGTTCGATTCTGCTTTTCTTCTCTTCTTGAGTTCGTACTTAAAGGTCCTAACAGTGTCTCCGAAATTGTTCATTTGCAAAGTGGAGATGATGGAAAGAAAATAGCAGTTTTGGCTTTGCTGCAAAGATTTCAAAATATCTTATTGAACTACAAAGAGTATGTTCAAATAAACTCCCACATTCCGATACAAAGGTATTTTTTTTATATTTTTTGTCGTTGACGGTTGTCTTGTCTTCATTGCCTTATTAATATTATGTGAGTTACTTTCAGACACAGACTAGCTGAAATGAACTTTGTATTGAGGGCCATCACATCGTTAATCGAAAATTTGAAAACAGCTGATCCTTCCAGAGGTACGTAGATATTTAGCATTCAGTGAAGATTGAAGTATTAATTAATTTATTTTTAATTTAGTTGCGTCTGGTACCTGGGATCACATCATCGCCATTTATCCAGATTTAGTAGCCATCGTCGGACTGCCCGGTGTTGAAGCGTCGATAACTGTTGCACTTCGCGATGCTTTGCTCTCGTACCGAGATCTTTTACGGAGACCAAGTATTTCCAAGAAATAGTATATAAAACCTATTAGTGATACTAATTGTCCAGTTTTTATTTTGCTGCACATAATTTTCCAAGTACTCCAAAAAGTCTAGTAATTAATATTTTATCTTGTTTTCAGCGAGTGTAATAAGTAAAAATGAATTATGCAACTATATTTGAATACAAACGGCTGAAAGCAATAACTACGAATCCCTTTCTACCTGTTACGTTCGTTAAGTGTTTTAAATGATGTATACTACAAAAATTTTAATAATTTCAGTTCACCGTTAACTATTAAGAGTTAAATGAAACAACTTTTAAGTAATTCGTGATATAACAAAATTAATCATTGGTAGATAAAAATACATCCACGATAGTAGTATTTTGTGAAAAGCTTGTAAATAGTATACCGAACTTGTTTACCAAATAACTATTTACGTGAAGCAATATCAATCCCACCCACCGCAATTGTATGTTCAGGTGAAGTCATACGAGTACTTTGAAACAAACTTGACAATGTAGAACATCTACAGTGGCAACCAGTCATCACTTAATATACCAACTCTCCATCGGAAACAAGGGTACCCATGTCTATAGCGTAATCGAAATAGTTTGATTGTTTTATGAAAGAATGGAATATAATGTAACCTATAATCTACCATTATTGATCATTGATCAGTCAATTATCTGCTTTGTATATTGTAATTATATATAGAAAAAAATTGTATTCCAATTACCTAATTACTGAAATCAATCAATTTAATAATTGTTATAGTACGTATTCCAATGACACCAAAAGCGTCATAGTTACGATGATATATTGTTAATGAAATGTAATGGGGAAGAGGTAAAACATAATGAAGTTAATGTAAATGACTGATTCTACTGTCCGAGTCCGATAATGATTTATAAATAAGTAGAGGAAGTCACTAGGATGCAGAGCACAGTTAGGTAGTAATAGCAGCAATAGCCAAGCAATATTGTATTACAAGGGTACCACATGAAGAACACCATAATTAAACTGCAATAGTATTATTTTGTAAATGTCGTGTGTCAATGTACTATGTATAGTTGTATTTGTGCATATTTATATGTAATTAGCACAAAAATTGTTTATAAATTGTACAGGTACAAGTTTTATTTGAATAAAAGTAATAAATCTACTCTGATTTTACGATTGTACGTTTTACTTGGCACAAAAATTGCTGAATTCCACTTGACTGTTCATTGTAACAAATAATGCAATTATCTAGGTCGTAGTCGTGTCGTATAGTAACCCTAAATGTATCGTAACAACTTCTAAGATTTGACGTCCAGCTAGAAGGTCATCCATGCAAATTATATCATCACTATCACCATCCAATTTTTTGATTATTTTTAAATGTACTTCAAAGTACGGAAGTCTTTTAAAATTCTTCTGCCCCAAATTACATTACAAGTATGAAGTTTGTTTTGATGACATTTGTGTTTGTTGTGGGAGTGAAAATTGTGGAATCGAGGCGGAAACTCTATCCTTGTCGTCATCGATGCCCTCGCGTGTGCCTTTGGCAGTTTGTGCCTATGAAAATGTAAAAGATTTAAAAGCTACAAAGTATTCCAAGATTTGTAATTAAGGATAGGGATAGGTACATGCTTTTCGTATGGCCATGAATTTATGCAAAACTTATAAACTCTATGATTCAAAAGTTCAAGTCTTTATTATATTGCTATAATGCATCATAGACTTTGTTTTAGGCCGGCAGTGCGCAATTGGTGAATGTAAAACTAGTTAGCTGACTTAGCTGTAGTTTATTGCATGGAACTGACATATGAAGACAGACGGGGAGTGTAATTTATAAACCTAAAAACATGTACGTCTTTTAACAAAAAAGATGCAGAATGATTGTAATTATAATGTGCTAGAATAACAGACTACATACGAAGGGTTTTATTGCTACGAATCTACGAGCATAGTTAATAATATATATGTACTTACTTGATATAAATTAGTGAGCATTTGAGAATGAGAAAAGCATGGCCAAGACAAAATCGATTATCGTAGTTATCTACTACCTAGTTATCATATTTTACTTTACATACGCATTTACATGGAAATTCGTATGTAAAGTACAGATAGGTAACATTATTGTATGCTCACTGCTCAGGTTTGATAAATTTATAGATTTTACAGGGGAGGGACTCAGCATTTCATTTTGTCCATTGATGATCCATGGTGAAACATTTTCCTTTTTATGACTGTGTGGCTTTGATTTAAATAAATTATTATTGTAGGCAAAGTATGCATACATAAAGACCGAAAAAATCATTTTTTAAGCGTATTACGCTAATTCACTGCATCGTCAACGTTCGAATATGTAAATCATGCATATAGTGGGATTATGATTATGCTTACTTAACTTCATCAACTAGCTACTACAATGTATGACAGTCATGCAAATTATTATAATGCTATAGATGATGCGGTATGAAAAGTGCTAAGGTATAGATAGATAGAATAGATCTGTATAATAAATGATAAAAAATACTACAATACATATTATTGTTTTTAATGTTGAAAATTCTATATTGAAGCTCAGAGTCCACAAGCATGGAATTTAAAAATAAAATTACTGTATAAAGTTACTAGGACCTACATGTAGGTATGTTATGCCCCCCAAATGCATAAACTGACTGCAACACAAACAAATTGTTCACAACTAACTACTCATATAATAAACAAACGAAAACACTAAATAATTTTAAAATTTCATGAATGGCAATACCTAATTTGTACATTACATGAATAAGTATTATTATTCTAATATGACTAATGATGTAAAAATCTTCCTATTGTGGATACACAGTACTAATAAACATCTTCTTTTGCTGTCAGATCGCTGTTTTGACCGACCGTTTAAAGATAGCAAAACCCGTTTCAAGTAGCATATAACACCTGGAAACGGGATTTGGCAGGCTTCAAGTGGAGGGTAAGTAATTTTCCGTGGAGGAGTAGGATCTCGAAATTCAATTTGATTTGCTCCCGACATAGTTCTGCTGCGATTTTGGTGTATTTCTGGTTCTACACGACTCGATTCCTTTGAGGGGTAGACTCGTCAACTCGGTAGATCTGCTCCGTCTCAAGCTTAAGTTACGACGCCAAAGAATCAACAGAGGAATGATAAAGATTCTTCAGCAATCGTGACTTCAGCTGAAGAGGATTTTCCATTCGGCGATAACAAGTCGTTTGAAAAAGCGATGACTTTGGTTAAACTAATTGTGGCTGGTTAATTTAATTCTTGATTAGTTTAACCACAGCCACGTTAGTTCCTCTTTGTATTTTGTCATGAAGTATGACAAGAAACAAAGAGATGTTGATGGTCATTCCAGGTCTCGATGAAGACTGACTGAAAACCTGGGCTACATCGTTTTAAGAGAAATTCATTTAAATGAAGCTTATCTGTATAGTATAGGGTATAGAGATTGATGAGATAATGAAGAACATTCCAGTGCATGGGAAATGAGTTTGTGTCCACACAAAACCTCTTGCAGTGGAAATTACCTATTTTTACTTACTAAATATATTCTGGTTACCTGTCAATACTATTGCAAGCGTTTTTAGTTCACTCTGTCCAGCAGTCTTCTTGACCTGGAGGTTCATGTTCTAAGAATGGATTTAAATATTTGTCGACATATAATTTGCTACGAATCTACGAGCATAGTTAATAATATATTATATTGATCTACTTGATACAAATTATTGAGTCTATGAGAATGAGAAGAGAATGACAAAGACAAAACAGTTTTCATGGAATCGTACTTATCTGCTAACTACTTATCATATTTACTATACTTTACATACGCATTTACATGGAAATTCATATGTAAAGTACAGATACTAATAGGTAACATTTTGCTCTTGTTTGATGTATTTGTAGTTTTACAGGGGAAGGATTCGGCTTTTCATTTCTGACTGGGACCGTTTCTTTAATTTAAATAAATTATTATTATGGGCAAAGTGTGCATACCTAACGACCGAAGAAAAATTCATTTGTTTAAACGTATTAGCCTATATAGTTATTTTTTAATTTCAGATTTGACATCGTCAACTCGAATATATAAATGTTGTATATAGGTGGGTTATGATTATAGTTTCATTAACTAACTACC
>JABASH010001759.1:0-23921 GCA_019776445.1 Tomocerus maximus | reverse complement strand
ATACTTGAATACATATAAGTCTGGGGAATTAAGTTGCTTCAAAGTAGAGCTAAGTAATAAATGGACGCTTTTAACACTGAAAGTATGTATTTTATAAAAACTCGCCTCACTTTAATATAAAATGTGTTCTGGTTAGATTGAATCATATTTATCGTATGCTAAAATCATTGTATTCATTTTCTTATCCCTATGTTCATGATTCATATGAAGGACAATCTGTATTCCTAAAGATGACAACTGTATGAGAAGTTGATGTGGATATTATCACAATTGGTACAACTATTACCCACAATAATGTGTTCACAGCTCTTGTAATTACAGAGAAATTATTTACAATTCAATTAATGTGTGACTGTGATATCTGGGCTTAAGTTTCCAGTAAAGTATGTCATAATGTCTGGGCTCACTATATGCAGGTTTGTAGTTTTAATTTGATTCTTGTCTAAGCTGGAATCTCTCTTATCAATAGCTACATACAGGAAGATGTTAATTAATTGGTTATTAGTCTACATATCTACATAAACATAATTCTTAGAGTAATATAGGCCAACTAGTCTCCATTACTATCTAATGTGAGTTTTGAAAATTATTTGTATGTTGGATGTACAACTATTCTTTGCATATCTCTCTCCATTAAATGAAATCAAAACTGTGTTTGTATCAAATTATGTCACTTGGTCTCTCTGTTGACTGTACCCCATTTTACTCAAGGCTCATAAGAAATATATTAATCTTTTCCTTCCTACAGAACACTTTGTGCTATGCCTACAACGCTAAACCTGTCGTTGATTTCTTGGTACCCAATTAATGAATGAGGGGCTCTGCTCTTCAAACTGCTAAATTGAAACTTATGTTTAATTATTCTAGTGCATATTGCATACATACCTTTAATTCAGCATTATATCAAAATTCTGGCATCGTGTTATATATTTATATACATTCGGTGGGCATACATACAGGTTTCATGTTCATTTAATTGTCCTCCTTATCTTTTGCATGTCTTTCCTGGAGTAGTCAATGTTCTCGATAAGAGCCTAGTATAAAGTAGAACATGATATGCTAGTTTAGGTACACCAATGGGCCGTTACCGTATCACTTTTACTAACTATTAGGACTATAACATCTCTGTTGAAGCATGTGGTTGCTGGTTAATTAACTTGGCAGAAGCGTAATCCGGAACATTCAGCGTATGTTTGAAAGAGGTTATTTACCCTCTCACAGGCTATTTACACTCTCATAGGCTATTTGCTCGACAGGCTAACATTTTCGAAAATTCCAGAACATGTCTCTTTCACCAATTCCCTTTGAAATATACTAAGTGTGTTAAATTCCCGAAAGATTTCCAAAGGCTGATACCGTAAATTTCCAATTTTTGTTGACTTTCATTGATTTTGCCTACCACATACAGTTTAGACCAACCTAAGCTATACCGTATTCAAATCCTATCGCCTGCACCAACTAATTACTCTATCGTGTTATTGTGGTGTTTTTTGATATGTCCTACCATTTAAACAAATTGTTATGATAAGTAAAAACGTACACTTTTGTAGCAGTACGATTTTTTAATGGATGCAATTTTAATTCGTTAATGGTAGTATTTAGTAGATTCAAAATACGAAATGTTTCCTATATCATAAATAATAGATTTGATAGCATCCAAAAGGGAGTCACAAAATCTTGATGCCTACTTACAGTAAATTAAGAATGGAAATGACAGTGCTAACAGATGTTACCAAGTAAAATGAAATGCTATTAATAAACTACTAAAGTATGATTATTGGCATGAAAAGCCTTTGTAAAACGCTACTACGCCTCGTGCTAGTGGTTAAATACAATAAAATATAGAACGTAGGAAAGCAGTAAAAGAATTGTATGCACATAAGTGATTGCGGCTGTTGATAACGCATAGCCTGGGTAAATCGAAGTACAAGAAAGTAAAGGTAATATGTTTAATAGGGAAAGATCATAGAGATCGTACAATTGCAAAAGTAAAGGCATTAGGCAGTAGAAAAGTGCATGTTATCGCAGCTTGAGACGGAATAAAAATTTAGGTCAGAGCCACTGTGAAAATAGGTAAATATGTCGTGAGAATGGTGCACCTGTAATTTACTTATACACACACAAAAGAAGCATTGTTAGCATACTCTATAGCGTCTACCTACATGTGTAGCTAAAATAGAAACACAATGCATGTACTACCCAAGAATATAAAAACGGGGAGAAAGTAAAGAAAAGAAAACAGAAAGGCGAATGCAAATTGCAGCTAAGAAATTTACGTCAATTCTAATCAAAGTCTGTCATGATACACACAAAGGAACTCTCTTTTCAAGCCAAAGGGATCAATAGGGCACACAGTAGGAAAGAAGAAAAATATCGCCATTGTCTTAATAGGGTTTTTATTTTCTAGATGGGATGACAACACAAGGACAGTCCAGCACAATTCATTGTATTCATAGTTAGTTGTAAATGGCAAGTCAAAGTGATATTCTATACAATATAGTATTAAAAATAAAATAATATATAATTGCCTATATTCACTTTCCCTATGCTCACTCCCATACATTGGTGAAGTAAACTTATTGTTGGCTTAAGCTAATACGTATATCACGCAGAGTGCCTATACTATACTATTCATTGGATTTTGATGTTGACAATCGAAAAGGACAAGGATATTCTTGCTATGTTTGTAAGAGGAAAGTTGAATGGTTTACTTTAGGTTTTGGTTATGGATATTACATAAGTTGACATGTGAGATATATTTGTAATAGTTTGTAGAGTAATCTAGGTTGATAAACTTGATTGGTATATTTGCTCTACTTTAGTTATATTGACAATGACATTCGATTTGGGGGAAATCAATAGTTTAATAGGATTAGATTATGTTAGGTGACTCGTGTACGTGGTCATTGAAGGATTTTGTTTGTGAAAGAAGCATAATATTCTGATGGAGGCATTTGCAATTACTTTACATGAGAGCTAAATAAGTTTATTATGTATGTCATAGGAAAAGTAGTTGTAGGGAGGGAGTTAGAATATGATGATATTTGTAACTTCCTTAGCCCATTTTTCTTATGTAGTTATAGGACATAGGCTAGATGGAGGTATTATTAGTTAGAAGGAGTAAGAAATGCACTTAAGTGAATTCATAAAAAATAAAGACAATGCAAAGACTGGAGTAAAAGTTAGAACTGAAGTCATCTGCGGCCCAAAGCGTAATATGTTCTCCAAAGATCCTTTCTCCTACTATTATTCACGAGGTGTTTTTGTCCTTTTCTTTATTGAAGACAGTAAATCTAGTGCTTATACAAATATATACTCACACAGTTACTAATGCAATGGAAACACACACAGACGTCCTATAATAAGTATAACAACCCAAAGATACGAAACGAAGTTTAGTTGTAGTCTAGTCTACTCCCAGTTTGTCTGCTAGTCAAATTAACAGAGGGGAGAAAGGAAGTCAAGCCAAGAACTCAAACTTAGAAAGAGATAGACTACACAAAGGCATAGGCTTAAGGGTCTAACTAAATCTTATGGATATCTATGTATAAGTAATAGAGAGTAAAGTGGGAAGATAAGTTTGGCTCTGCATTTGTTAGACTATGTATGTCTTAGTTTCACTAACGTAAGCTATCAGTAGGACATTGCCGAGAGGCTAAAAGTGGTTGAGGACATTTGCCAAATGTACTTGGGAAGGATTGAATTGCTTTCGCTCTTTCTCTATTTATATGTCTGCGTTCCACTGCTTTCTCTCCATACCTACTGCTACCTACTACTACAGACTTTACTCCCGTTTCCCTTTCAAATCTCTTTTTCTACCAATGTTGCACGAGCAAGCAAATAATATTGCTAACCAGACGTATGTATACTTAGCTAATATCTACTCTTATTTACTTTTATATGATTTTCCTTCGGCTCAACCAGAAGATTACCTATAAATCTTCATTTTCATTTACAGAAGATTATTTTCATGAATATGGGAGTATTTACTGCACAATCGTCTTGTCGCTCTTTGTCCTATATGTACATATAATCATCCGAGGTTAAATTGTATTTGTTTTCCCTGGAAAACCGACATTACTTTTACTCACTTGCTACTTTAATTTTCTACTCTTTTGCAAAACTCAATAATTTTGACTGAGTGCGCCTTGAGTCAATGCAACTTCAAATGAACAGAATTTCATCCTGCTAACTTTTGAAAACACATTCCACCCGAGGCTAATCATTCCCTTTGTTCTCTAGTGTTCTGTCAACAAGACTTGACAAGAAATTGTTAGCCACACTTGACTTTTTGATGATGAGCGAACAGGAGCACAGTTAAATGAAAAAGCTATACTCTCACTTCACTCTCATCCTCACTTATCATCACCTTACCAGTTGTCAGTGCCATGTCAGAACAAGAAAAATGAATTTGAGGTTACAGTGCTTTAGTACTATATTCTATATATAAACCTTGTTATTGCAAATTGTTGGAGGGCCGAAAGCATATAACTTCAATCACTTGGTATTCTTTGATATTGTATGTATTGTATTTGACTACATTTTATGCTTTACGCATCATACAATATTTGCATTTTCCCAAATCCACCATTAATTACAGTATGTCCTCGTCCAATGCTATCTATAGTACTTTCTCTCTTCTTATGGTGACAGCCCTTTATAAATATTTCACTCACCTTTCACCGGTACTTTAACCAGAATTTTAATCAGAACGAAAGAAAAGAGAAAGCACTACAAATATATGGGACATACTGTGTGCCTGAATTCAAATTGAAGTCTAATTTCGTATCGTCTTAATCCTTCCACTCTTGTATTAATCTCTTAATAATGCTTAATAGTACCTACACAATCTCAATAATACATTAGTAGTATTTACATCTCTGCATCCTGAATAGCTTATCTGTATGCACAGTGCTGCACCAAATTATTTAGGTATGTCTTGTTGTCATCTCCTTAATCCTTCAATCATCAAATAGTGATAAGGGAACAAAATTTAAAGCATAAGAAACTACAGTTTATCTGTAAATTGTCAGCAGACTAATAAACAATACTCAAATCTGTTTCAGACAACTCTTGTCAGACAATCAGCTTCTTCACAGGCCAAAATCTCATTTCTCCAATTGGACGTTTTTTAAATCGATTGTCACAAAAATATGAGTGAGAGAGTTGATAATTGTTTACCAGTTTCGTTTTACTTGGTCCGGGTAAAGTCATAGTACTTCACCAAAAGTGTAGCAAAAGTCCAATATAGTACGAAATTGACACAGACATTCCTGAAAAGTAGTACAGTAAAGTACCTATACAATTATATGCAAAAAGGTAGTGCAAATGCCAAAGTATCGCAAAATTAAAATATCTTGCCCTTATCTGCTAAGATGTTTGTAACCATTTAGTCAATTAACCAACATTATCAATAACAATAACTACTAATAAAATAGATAGGTTGAAGTTTTTGCGGTAACAGAAAAGTAATTTCATGGATTTTTTCATTGGGAACATTCTTTCCCGGGGACATTCTTTCCTGGGGACAATTTTTCACTGGGGACATTTTTCCGGAGGACATTCTTTCATGCTTTCGTTTTTGCTAAATAAAATTGATATATTTCAATTGGAAAGCTGCAATTTGCAGAAAGGATGTGTTGGGTATGTACTTCGAAGTGATAGTTTAATACTTATTTTCCAAGAATCCAAAGATATAGTATTGAACATAGTTAAGTTGTACTATAGCAATGAGTAGGAGCAGTGTCTATAATTAATGAACTCTCCTTTGTGTAATTGATAAATTGGAAGTTAGTGTGCAATAATGAAAGAGCTGAAGTCATTGTATTCTGGTACACCTGCATTATTTCGAACTCCATTGATTTTTGTCCAATCAAGTTGCCTTGGACTAATCGCAAAATGTCGTCTTGTCACTCATTCCCTTTTGTTTGCATACCTTTGTGTTCCTGTCTATTTGCTTTTCAAGCGACCTAGCTGAGTTGACTGATTTTATCAGGAGCTATGATCTGTTTTGATACAGCTCAACCGACGGAATGAAATTCAGGACATGAGTTGGTGCTCGTGGCGTTTGCACAGTTTGCTAGCGAATGGGTTGAAATTGTATGCAAAGAATGAAATTCTAAAAAAGCTATGTACATTCATCGAGCTTTATATTATTTGCTTTTCCACTTTACCTTTGCGTATTTCCTAATTTATTTAGCTCAAGCTACGGCTACTACAAGAGGGATATACAAAATGATTGACATAGCATCTCAAGAAATAATCTCATGGCAGTCTTTGACAAATTATCACTTTATTCTGCATCTTAAAAGCCTCTGGAATCAGACGTGATCATCTTCTCTTGACTACGATAGGCAAGAGCGTGATAAATATTATTAGATCGTGTCGCTCTTTCTTCCGCTCCATTCAGACTGCACTCTTTTATTGTGTTAATGGATTATTTAATGGACTGTAGATGATGAACGACAAAGTAATGCTGTGCTCCTATAAGGTTTTTATTTCGAAAGCTGAATCCACTACGCTCCCCTACATTTCATGCAAAATAAATGAAATCCTAAAACTGTGTGCTACCTACGTATAGTAGAATTACAACAAAAAGAGTAAACATTATGTGATTCAAGTAATATTTATGCATAATGTCTGGTATATTTTGTACATGTAATTGTATGTGTAATAATAACTTGTAGATTTACTGAGGTAGGTATTGTATCAACAATGCGTGTGCTTAATTTTTGTTGTCCTTACATAAGTACACAAAATGGGATGGCTGACTAATGTATTTTATTATTTTATTTCAGCGGATAGCAGTTTCCTTCTGGCCAATGCTCAAATAGTGGACTACCCTATAGTGTATTGCAACGAATCGTTTTGTAAAATATCAGGATACACCAGGGCTGAAGTAAGTTTTCAATTTCTCCACTTTTGTATACTTTATGTGTAATGTACACTGTATACACACATAGTTCATATATTAAATATGATGGTGGTGGATGTGTACTCGGGCAGTCATATACTATGTAGTTATGCCATGATAGCTGTTATTAAAATAAACATTGACATTGCCCTGGAAAATGGTTGTACAACGAAACGGAGGTAACAAAACACTTTTCACACGCAAACGATGAGTCTCGTTGTAGAATGTAGCTATAAGGTTGTTTGTCGAGGGAGACGGACTTTTTAGGCCGCTGCGTTATGGAAAAACATTGCACGAAAACAATGAATAAGAATGAGAGAGCCGGGTAGAAGCTATAGGCACATGTAACGAAAATTCCCGGCTGCTCATATACTAAGTAAAAAGGGAATTCGTTTAAGCATTGCACTGCTGGTGTGCTGTGTATTAATACGAAATGAAGTGCGAAGGTGGCTTGACTTGCCTCGGCTCCGTTTCGCTTCATTTTGGTTTGATTGATGGGAATTTAATGTGAGGGAGCCAGGAACTGGTTGGGAGTTAAGTCAACTCTGCAACTGGAAGTGGAACTGACACACTAACAACTTGGCTTTGGCTTACTTTACTTTTTGGTCACCATAGCCTATAACTAGTATGAGTAGATTTAAGTATAGGTATGTTGTTTGTGGTAAGTATTAGGTGTGTATTATAGCATTGCCTACATACTGCAAATTGCAATGCACTATTTATGAGGGTGGATATGTATGGGTTTAAGTGTTTGGTTGACTTACTTTCAGGTAATGCAGAAATCATGCCGGTGTGCCTTCATGTTTGGTGAACTGACGGATAAAGAAACAATCGCACGCATTGACGAAATCCTTGAGAATCATTATCAGGATCAATTTGAGATTCTACTGTATAAGAAGAACAGTGAGTCAAGTACATACATTTTGGGTGTCTCTTAGTGAAAAAAACCACGTCAGAGATCCGTGTCTAGTTTTCAAATGATCCTTAAACTTCTTCGGTGTTTAAGGAAAACTACCGTAAATGCAAATAAATGCCAAGCCAAACATTCAATTGCTTTTGCAAAGCCTTGTGACGGGCAGCTTTAAATTCTCAGTTTAACCGAGTTACATTTCACGTTTTTCCACATGCCTATACTACCTATGAGAGTTAATAATTCAGTAGCTAATGTAAAAGCCAATAATATATAGAGTTAGTATAGTTTGCTTTAAAATACATTAGAAATAAATTCCAGACACGTACCTCTGACAGTAGATCTAGTATAAGGAGTGTGTGCAATGTGTGAACCTGTTTAGCATGAGAGCGCTTGCAATTTTAATGATTTTTCTCTTTCACTTTCCAATATTTTCCTAACTTAATTTATCATCTTCGATCTATTTGCAATGGTAATTGCAATCGGTATAGGTAGTCCCTCAAGAAAACAAGTTTTCTGGTGAGTGAAAACTTTTTTCCGTCAATTCTTCTCTTCTATCTCTGTTGCATGCTTTCTCGTATAAATTTTTAAATATAAAACTCTAACTCGTACCTAAACTAATGGTACACTCTAGGAGTATAATAGACTAAGCATTAGTGTATTTGTGACTGTCATTTTATACGTATTCTAAGTAGCTTTTTAAAAAAGGGTTACTAACAATGCTTTATTCTCCTACACAAGAAATACAACTATTGTATTCATGGGACCATACAACAAAAACTTATATTATTGTGCTCAAGATGTTCGTAAGTAGAGCAACCTCATTGAAAAAATATCGATCAACTAGGAGAAAGTATCTTCGTCTTCCGTCAGGTGCTGACCAAGACCTACTATATATTTCCAGCATCCACCTACCTGTTTTACTTATTTCCAATTCGAACGATATACCGTAGAGCTATGTGCTTTCTCCAGGCTTTTATATTATTAATGATTTGAAAAAGCAAAGTGCTTGTCTTCTTAACTCACTCAATTTTTCACGAATGGGTGGCAGAGAGAAAGCTCTACTTCTCTCATGAATCTTATCTACCTGTTCTATGCTGTCCATTAATCTGAACTGCTTCAAGGTGGATGACCTATACAGACAGATTACAACATTTCTTCTTAGACTTATACTACAGACATAACAGACACTATAAGGAAAGTTCAGATTCCATTAGATGATATGCCCTACAAGTCATGTAACACGTTGATCCCTATAATTTATCGAACCAAGTGTGATATACCGTCTATCTACATTCATTTCAATGGCTTCTTCCTTTTCTGCTCAACCACCAATGTAACTGCTATTATATGTTCTTTCACCTCCACTCTCTCTACCCGTTTTCATGCCAAGATTACGGACACCAATTATAGATATAAAATCTCTTCTGATATACTACTACTCTGTACTTTCAGCAAATTGTTTACAAAGTGAAATATTGACGCGCAAAAAATGTAAACAGTTTGGGCTACATTAAATACTGGGGCAATTGCAATAAGTCATTTTACACTCATTTAGTATGGAATTCCTTAGAATACATTTATGTTACGTACTTAGTGCTCTTGGGGTTTATGGAGTATGAAGATAAGAAAATGATAGTACTAGTGATAATTCTTTAGAATTTTCTTTGAAAGACTTATATCGTAATAACAGATGTACTCTAACGCTTAGCAATCGTAAATGATGGATGGGAGTGTAGATTGATGGGGACTCAAAACTGGAGTCAAGAGTGTCAACACAGGGAAGTATAAAACCCATCTTTCCTCTTTAATATTTTATGAGTCGAGAATATATCATCTTTCTCTCTAATTCTACTCCATTTTCGGTTTACGACACGACTTTTTCGTCACTCTTCCACTCGGATCACTATTTTGATATGCTTCCTTGCCCTATGCACAATATTATTAGCGCGTCTCTCAAGATCTCCCTCCTCACTGCCAACATCCTAGAAAGCAATACTTCTGGCTACGCGAACACTTTACCAAGGTTTACTAATGTTCCTTCCTGTGGTTTACACTATGCGTAACTGTACTTCTCTAGGTACTTTCCAACGATATATTATTTACTGCGATCTTCATATTATTAGCAGTAAAGTGGAAACTGTTCTTTTACGTATATCCATCACAATTTTATTAAAGGTGGCGACTGCATTAATACCTATCGCTCCTACTATTATTGCCCTGCTACTCACATCATCGGATATATGTTACCATAATAATATGTTACTAATGTTAAGAAAACCCAAAGATGTTCATAGGACCAAATGATGCGGTATTCGACATTTTATAACCAGGAAGTACTTGGAGCCTGTCTATACCTTGTGCACTAGCAATAAAATATGTATGTCCGTGTTACTTAAAACGTACTTGATGTAAGACCTGGTGAAATAAGGAACCTATATTGGTAATTCATTATATTACACTTTTCCAAACCTTAATAAACCAGGGATCTATGATCTGTAACTGTGGTGGTATCAAGAATTTTTGAATTCGTCGGACGTTGGGTTCTAATTTTCTAAATTGATGATCCACAATAATTTATTGGAATTTTTTAGAATCCTGGGAACCTAGGGAAGTATATAGCTCACACTACCAATGCAAAAGATGTAGAATTCTATTTTTCTTAGGAGCTTACTATTTTTGGTTATCCCACTATATTATAGCCCTTGATTTTTGGTGATTTTAAAGGTTTCTTTAGAAATTATTACTACAATGCTGACTTTACGTAATTATACTTACGGTTAGTAATTTTCTGATAAAAATTGATTGTTTGGCAAAACGCTTCGTAAGATTCGGCGCAATTCCTACTGTTCTAAAATAATTTAGAAGAAAATTATGTACAGGATGAATAAATTAAAACCCCGTGGGGGTAATTTGACCCCTTAGATCTCTGTTACCGGAACTAGCGTGGCCAAGTGAGATTTGAAGCCAACAAAATATAGGTCTGGAAAAATAACGAAAAAATTGGTATCTTTTCTAAAATCCACCCTTTTCAAAATAAAATTGGGACTTGGCTGGGGGGGGGGTGTTTTTTGAACACCTTAATGTCAAGTCATTAGGCCTTTGACCAAACTTTCCTCATTCGTGTAATCTTTCACAGCCTTTCGATGGTTCTTACCTACGTCATTTGGCTACGCTACTTCTGCCTGGTTCCTCAGATACAGCTCGTGACTTAACGTTGTACACAATGCAGAACTACACATAATTACCCCCACTGGTTTTAAATTACTCATCCTGTATATTCGCCCTTTTCTTAAGATTATTGACATCGTTGCAAAATTAAAAGATTTCCTTTGGATTCACACAGTATAAAGAATGGTGCACAATACGCCATAACAAATGTTTGATTATACCTTTTCTGCCCAGTACATAAATAAGTGCAAATTTTTAATGTCATGCTTCTGATAGTTATTTATAAATTGAGACCATTAATATTAATGTATTACCATCAAACACGCTAAGTTACCTAAAGAGGTTTAAAATACAAAGGCTTAAGTCTAATCCAGAAATCCGCTAAGTATACGAGCCCAAAAATGATCATTTACCATTTTATAAATGCCCCACTACTGTTGCCTTTGCATTTATACATTTATATTATGCATTACTATTTAATTTAATCAAATATTGCACCTTTCCACTTTTAACTATATCGACTATCTACTTACGAATGTATATGGTACCTGTATGGATATAATAGTTAACTGCAACTATATTGTTAAGCAATGAAAAGTCAACGATAATGACAATAATGAGTTACAAAGTAGATTTAAAAATATACAAAAATGCATAGGTATCTTCTTAATATTCTACAGCGTTTGCTAATAGGAGTATAGCTAAATATGGCAGAGAGAAAGTTAAACCTTCTACTACAGAAAGGTAACCGACCTTTCTTTTGTGTACATAACTATATACATACGAAATGCAAACGTGTCTATGGTACCTACAATGTCTACACTTACTATACAGAAGTGGTTGAGCTTCTAAGGTCTTGATTAAACTAACTTGAAGCACCAACGAAGTAAATAGATTTTTACGGGGTTCAACTAATAGCGTCTCCCTTTAGAGAAATGTTTCTATCTATAACATCCTTGGTCATACTAATCAAAATGTAATGAAAATTTACATTTTTAGCCGTATATTATGTGTCTATTTTTAACTTTAGCGTTTCCTCTCCACAAAAATCGGAAATGTTGCAAGTTTCTCACTTTCTTGGAATTATCTCTCACTTTGTTTAACTGGAAACGTCAAATCCCATGTTTTGAACGAAAATCTCATGCTGAAAAATTCCGCAAAATAACACTACGGTCGTTGTCAAAGAAAGTTAGACTTTTCGAACTAGAGACCATTGAGACAATGACATTGAGTTAAGTCTGTATTTAGCGTGCAAGTAATGTCATAGGTCTACTTTTGCTTAATATGGATGAGCAAGTTAAAATTGAGTCCATTTAAGTACGTATAGTTCTATATAGTTACGATTCCTAACATTGCCTAATATTTCCTTGTACTAATTTATTATAAAAGGAGGCTCCAGCAGCAAAGAAAACAATATTACATTAACCGAGTGTAATTTGTAAGAGCCCATTACATATATCAACTCAAGCTCTTATCTTTCTAACAGTTCTATAGTATATGAATCAATTTATAGATATATCCAAAGTATAGTTCCTACTAAATACGTGAGGATGGTAGAGGAGTACCTACATAGACGTCGACATCATAGCACACTACTTGAAACGAATACATCGCCCGTGTTAAGTGGCACCCGTTGCACGTTGTGTCCTTAGCTTTAGTTTTCTATTTTTCTATTTCACTTTAACCCTTCCGCTCACTTCACAACCTCTCCAACTCTAGTCAATGTCAACATTGAGTCGTGCTGGACAATCGAACCAAACAGAAAGTTTCCTTCGCCGTAACTTCAGTTTCTTTATATCCTGATCCTTAGTCCTATGCACTATATTTGTATTCTAATTCTTGTATTTTTATTTATTTATGTATTAAATAGTATTATCAATATAGGGAGGTGTAAAATGTATAATAAGGTAGCAAATGAGATCAGTCATAAATTAGAGACAGATATCAATGTACTTATGAAACCTTACAGTTACAGAACTAATCCTCCACACATGCCCATTTTAACTTTGATTCCAATAATTTGCATGTTAAAATTTCTGATTCTAGGGCCATCTTCTAAATATTATACTTCCAGAATTATTATACTACAAATATAACAAATTAGATCGAAGGAATTTTTCTGCATGTTTTTATCAACTCGTGATAAATATGCGTATTGCTTTCTATTCTACGGTATCCATATTATAAAAGAAATTAGCAATGCATTATCAAAAATAACTAAAGCAAAACCTCTCATTTCAAAAACTATTAGTTTCTATTGTGTTAATCTAGCTTGCACTCGTTACGGCTAGCTCCTCTTGAATAAAGTTAACATTTTTGTTGAATTTAATTATTGTGTCTATAAAAATCTAATTTTGTTTGCCCTTACGTGGCCAAACATAAGAAAAGGAGCACAGAAGAATTGGAAACTTTGAAGAAAGACGGTTGTGTATATAGGGGTTGTCGGCATAGGAAAATAATCAATATTTTGTCCTAACTCGTTCATTTGCAGAATGTTATTGTCATCCTTGCATCAATTTTACACGTGTCTGGCCATTGAAGTCTGTGCCGACGTGGTATGACTGAAAAACAGTTTGCCTATTCCTCCAAGTAAACATTGTGTGATAGACAGAGTTCTGCCTAAAAGCTCCAATTAAATTGGCGTAGGACAGGTTTAGGAACGTGAAAGGTTAAGTTTCTCTTTTCTATTGACAGAAGTTACACGACCTGGCTCCCGCTTGTCTGTCTTGACTTCATTATTCATCAATGAGTCAGGAAATACTTTAGGAAAATTAGATCAAGCTAAGGAAAGGACACTTTTAGATTGAAGGGGAGCACGGAATGAGAAAGTCGAAATTAACTTTCAATTTAGTTAAGTAGGTACGCATTTATAAATGGAAAACCTAAACACTACATACTAGGAGGGATGTGACAAAAGATGTCCTGTTCTAATGTGTGTGGACAAGCATTAAGTGTATTCGTGAGTAAATATGCAGATTAGGTGCATACATCAGAAACAAACCATTACAACTGGAATTGAATTTACTAGCGGAAGATACTACATAGTTTATAATAGAAATTGGCAAAACTATAGCCCATTAAGTGATGAGTCTTATAATATACGGCTCCATTTTGGTCTGTACCTCTACAAATACTAACTAAGAATGGACTAGGTTAGTAGGTTCTGCATTGCAGAACGTAGTTCTTTCCTAGTTGGTCATCCAAAGATAGACACACAAAACAATCGTATAAACCAGCACCCGCTAGCTAATAAACCATTTAGACAAGCCAGTGTACTGGGTCCCTTATAGCACATATACCAAGTTTGAGCTGCCTAATTTAATCCTGTAGAGTTACGGATGTATGGACAGATGGACGTAATTAAACAAAACCATATAGCGGAGGAAAATGTCCACTTAAGGAGGGCTTGGATTGTTTGCCTGTGCAGAGAACAGGTCACAGGGTCAGCCAATAACATGTAATGTATGTAATGCATAATTAACGCAAAACTAAATTTCTTAACAGTATTGCTCAGCCCATTGCAAAATCTATATTTTTCATACGAACTAGATTATTTTGCGAAACTTGGTTCAAGCTAGTTAATGCATTTACTTTATTGTATCATTCTGACGCAACACTCCTGTGCTGTACTGGCTGCACGGAAAAGTGTGAATAATTAAATATTCGTTAATGTAGGTGGGATAATGTATTAGAGTTGGCTGTGTGCCATACTTTTGTGTAGCACATTTCTTTTTGCATTCAAAGGGTAGATAACTAACGATAAGTAGGTAATAGGAATTTAGAGCCAGCGATTTCTGGCAAGCACGCAGCACGTAATTTTGACGCAAGAATACGCATTGGTAGTTTTAAACCGCTTGTATAACATTTTCGTAATGTATTCCGTAATACACGGAATGAAGTAAAATAAACAAAAACACAAAGTGCATTACCTGTAAATGTGTCTAGTGTGTGTAGAATGAGTTCAATGGATTTTATACCTACTTTATATAAATGCCTACAGTAGCAGTTGGCTATGTATAATGTATATAGTGCTAGGATGGAGAGAGTTAAAATTCTCTTTACCCCAACCGAGTTCTGTGAATATACGGAATGCCCTGATACAATGCTGCACTACTACAAAGGTTTAAGCATTACTGCGTAGTTCTATTATACCGTCGACTGCTCACGAAAGTTCGAAATAACCTGTATACTAGTATAGGTTGTGTCACACTAGAAGACCTTATTGTTAGACCTCTAGCATATTCTCATTTGGTAGATTAAACAGCCAAAGACTATAGGATACACAGAAAGCTAACTTTCTCCTATAGATAAGCTTATACAGAATGTAATGTATACAATGTATTTATAAGAACACTTGTCACAGTCACCGCACCAGACTCATAACATAATTTAAAGCAAGCAAAAGCAGTCTTTTTGAGGGTAACCCATTCCCGTTGAATATAGTTAGCTCCTAAGTAATCTGTTATGTACGGTGGAAACCTGGCTCTGTCTAATACAGAAAAATAATCACGATACTAGGATCACTTAAATAGCCCCAGTCCTATAGACACTGGAAAGTGAATGCCTTGTTGGATAAATTCAGCGAATGAAGGAGAATTTATGAACAGTATTCACAAACTCGTGATGCTGTTTACTATAGTGAAAGCTGACTCTTTCTCTACTAAATTAAACTAATTGTGAGTTATAGAGCACACCAAACAGTTGTATACATAGAAGAATGAAAAGGTGCTTTGATGCGGCGAGGACATCCTCAGAGGAAATTCAATAATCTTTGATGTGGTAATAATTATTTTGTGGTTCTACATCACATCACTCAGCCATATCTTGTTTTCTCCGCCCGAGTCAAATACTAACTCTTTTATCATGACATTAGTCTTTGGTTTGGTAGGCTTAAAATTAAAAGTCTATATGCAATCCGACAAACTTTTATGACACATCTTCTGACCAAAGGTTGACTTTTATCCATTTCAAAATTATTATATTTATGACATGTACACATGTTTTCATATTGTGTAAAAAAGATATAATATTATAGTTATAGAACGCTGATTAGATAATGTCATTATTTGCAAAATCACGCCAATTTTACAGACCGTCTAGTTGCATTGTTTTATTGCATGTGACATTTTCTTTCATTTTTAGCATAAAAAGTAGGCTTATGTACAATTATACAGAGCTAACACAGGTTAAAGTCAAACTGTGCAGGTATTAATGTCAATATTATATACACTTCGCATAAAGTGGCCTATTTCCACAGTGTGGTACCTTTAGGTTATGAAGGTATTCTTATAGCTGTAAATGCAAAGGTTCCATGAAAATTAGCCAGCAAAATTTATAAAAAAAGCCGGGTTGCTGATTGTAGGAGTAAGCAAAGAAAGTTTGAGTAGCACGCAATGATTTTTCACTTTCGTTCCTTCTGATGACCTGACTCACTGTGATTTAGTTTGACTTGCCCTAGTAAGAACGTGTGTACTACTAACATTTAGGGGAAAGTAGGTGGACTCAAATCTCCGTCAAGTTGAACCGTTGGTTTATGCATAGGAAAGTGAAATCGTATTAAAGCCCTGATGTAATATTATTTGCTTTTATTAGCCGGGTAGTATACCTAACTAAATATTTCGCATTGTTTGGCTGTTCTCTGCGGCTCTGTAGTGAAGTACTTTAACTTCCGGTCACCTTTCTTTCCCTTTCCTGTCTGCAATTTACCTTCTATATATCTACTGATAAAATGTGTACTTGAACTACCCCTACTAGTAAAGAGTATATGTTTTATTGTTGCGAACGATCAATTTTCATTTCTCTGTTCCTGTCCCAAATGTCATATAGCTCTATGAAGTTTGCATGCTGCTACACTTACTTAGAGTACGAATGACACAATGCTCATTAATTCAATAGCCAATACCGCCACCGTTCTAGGTCTATTATGCCACTATTACAATGGATGTACTTAATACTATTGGCTGGCATTTGCAGCTATAAACAGCAGCTCTTAATTTTGAGATAAAGATAAACTTACTTTGGGACTGGAATTAAATGGCTTGTTTTTAGTGTACTATTTACTCCATTTGTGTTCCGTTATAAGTCCTCACAATTATGACAAGTACAGTACACAACAAAGCATGCCACAATTCATTTTGCGTGTAGTAGAACAATAAAGCTTGCGATTAGGTATAATGTCATTGTTTACCAAATCTTTTCTGCCATTCAAATTATACCAGCATTCCGTACCTACTGTGTTAATAATTTCATAGCATTTCTTGTTAATTTAATGTTTAACGAAAAGACACTACCATTACCTACAAATAATGTATTTCCTTAAAAATTTGTAACATTATTTCAACCCCTGCGGCGCTGGCTACTGAAAATAGCAGTATTATTACGAAAAGTCCAAGGTACTAAGTAATTTTACACTGTTGCCATATTTTATTCTATTCGTAATTAAATGGAACATCTCTTTTCACGCTTAAACACTATAAAAATGATGCTTAGAAATAACATGGTGAACTTTTAGTGACGTGACGTAATTCTACTTTTACGATGTAAAAGAAAGTCTCCCACCAGCGATAATATATTGTCCCGAAATAAAAATCATGTCAGTTGGGGAAAGTCTCGAAAAGGTTTTAATGGTGTTCGTAAACGTTATACTAAAAGTCACGCTGCTGTTAAATACTTACTCTGTATATTAGTCATACCATTCTTACTGTTACTATGCTGTGACTGTAATTGTAGACTACGGAATACTCACATCCCAAGTTTCCCATCTGTCGATATAGACATAAATGTAATAATTGTAACGGGTAAATCAAAATTTTCCTACCTGCAGGAAAATACTATTATGTATGTATGTATGTATGTATTTATTAGTCGAACATGGGTCCCGCCCGTCCAACAGAATTACAATTTCAGTTACATAATAATTATTGTGTCATTAATGCTAACATTCTTGCGAAAATACTATTAATATGTACAATATATTCTGATATTAATCTCTTAGTCCTGGTATGCATTTAGATGATGTGACGATGTGAAGTGTCTCTATCCCCGGATGTGAAACTTGGGATTATGAACCATTACTGTAGGATGTATTTTTAAAAGTTTACCTTGACATTTAGAGACTAAAATTTATTTCCATCATTGAAAATACCTCTGTATTGTGAACTGTAGGTTAAATTATTTACAATATTAATTGGATTCTGATATGTTAACAGTAGTAAGATACACAGAAGTATTATTTATAAATGAGTGCGATTGCGAATTGTTTCTGTGAAAGTACTACTATTCACTACTGTATATATACATGGGTTTAACTAAGTAGATACCTAAGTTATTGGCGAAGGTACAATTACAGCCGCAGTAGTAATGGCAGTAGAGAAATCAATGAGCAATTGAAAAATCGCGTGTCACAGATACAAACGAGGCAATATATTCGTAGTAAAGTGCAGTTTCGACTCTTACGTCAGACTTCAAAGGCCCATTGTAGTCTCCATTAGCTTTTCTTCATTTTAACACCTAAATAGCTTATTTCAGTTGAGTCAGTTTACTTTACTGTGCTCCATTCTTTCCTTCCCACATAAGTTGACATTTCTGTCTTGGCATCTATTGCGGCTTTCTCCTAGTACGACCTTACTACTATAAACACATTTACGAAGTAGCTATATTATAAAATACCTGAGTTAGCTATAGGTCACGCTAACACTAAGGCCAACTCTGTCTGCTCTACTTTTACCTATTAAATATTTCCCTACAGTTGTTTACATTACATCCCCCTTTATTTAATCCTACTTTCCCCAAACCACTTTTAAAATCTACGCACACATACTACATGTGCAAATTAAATTTGCAATAACACTATACAAATATTTATACCTATTGTATGTATTTGTTTAAGTATTAGTTAGAAGAACTGGAGAGACTAACTGATTGCGTATGAAGCTTACCTACTTATTATTAGCATTTTCGTCGATTACTACTTACTTCCCCAAATTTGCATGTTTTGCATATTAAACTATAAACACGGAATAGTTGGGTGCGGCCAGAGTACTTTCACCATATTATTAGTATGACTTGAACATTTTGTGCCAATGACGGTGTTAAAACGAAACGATAGAAATTTTCATAATTATACTTCTATCAGTTTCTACTGTGCAACAACTTTGCATAAAATTTAGCTTAAAAGTGAAACGGTTACATAAACATTATTTTCTTCGTCATTTTCTTCCTCCTACTTTGCACAATGATTGTAATGCAATCCAAAGAAGAGAAGCGTAGCAAAGAGCCAAACTAATACTAAGTACGCCGACTGTTCTACTCCTATAGCTATTTCACTTTCACATAACAACTTTGGCAGGCGCTTCAATATTGATTTCCAGTTAGTACAAATGAACTTACACTAAAAGAAGATAAGAAGAAATGATAAGATGACTCTAGCAAGCTCTACGTACTCATGTTATAGATATACATATTACAAGATATACGCTCTGAAAACCTTTGAACATTTACGTAGTATAAGTACTACAGTAGAAAATCATTTCATATCCTCTGCACATGAGCCTGCAATTACTTATTACTACGTACACATACCTTTAACCTTCACAGCTCTTCTTTTGTGCTGGTGTTAATGATCCTTATTTGAATTTTAAGAGTCAATCAAAATCCTCTATACCTATTATTCAAGATCATTTGGCAAACTTGTTTTATGCAAGACTCATTCCAACTTCTTAAATCTTACCTAATCCAATTCTAACACAAGCAAATTGACACCAACGAATCTTCCAAATATTGTTTGTGGTATAAGTTGCATTAAAGTTCATTAATACCAATTTAACAATATTAAAATCAACGTAATTCAGATACTATCAATACTGATAGTGGCTACTGCACTATACTTAGTATAGTTCGTTTTCTCTACAATAATTGTATATAAAACTTTCACCGGTACAAATTGAACCTTTCTCCGTTTTGAAAACTTTGACTAAAAATTTCACCAAATGTTTCAATTTCACCGTGGTGAAAATTGGGTAAAAGTATAAAAAATAAATGTTTTATAAAGTAAAATATTTTGTAAAGGTGAAAGTTTTACTTGGAGTTAGCAGTAGAAAAGAGAAAGTGGTACGAATACTATTATGCTATGCAGTTATGTAGTTATCATAATAGAGTACTAACAATATAATATATAGCGTTTACTATGTATTTATAGCAGTATGTATCCCATTAGTACATTTGGTCAATTTTCATACACATATAGCAGTTATATCAGTAGATAAAAAGTTACTGGACACATTAAAATGAATGAGTTGAAAATGACCATGGGGATTGGGTTACTTTTCCGTTGGTGTTGTTTGCTATTTTTAGATATGTAGGCGAATTGCGGAAGTAGTAAGGAAATCCATTTCTCTGTCGATAATAATTGTTCTGTCCGCTTCGATTATAATATTAAGTAGACGGAGATAGAAAATGTGAAGTCCTATATTCAAAGTAAAACGAGTTTTCCTTGAATTTCTCTGTGTGTGATTTGGTGTGTTATAGTAATAGGTATAGGTGGGTGGGTGGTGAGTAAACGTACGGTATCCATTACTATGTACATTATGTAGTATCCTTGAATAAATTTTGGAGTGAAGAAGAGGAAACTGCATATTATATGGAATTCAGCAGTGAAATGATATTAGTAGACGTAGTTGGCCTAGTAAGTAGTAGTTAGTGTATTGCTTGTGATGGTCCTGCAGTAGTCAAGTGTGCTTTGCTCTATTCTGTCCCTAATGAATGCTGACCTGAATTTGGATTCGGAACAGTGGAATGGGAAGGAATCGTGAATGGGCGGGAGAAGAGAAACTAAAAGTGTCTAAAAATAGCTCTTCCCTACCCATTATTCCCTTCCTTTCCCATCAACCATTAAGCTGGCAGAAGGTCAGGGCACTAAACTAAAATCAACTCGCCTTTACTTTATTTTATCTTAACTATAACCACGAGATACCTTTATACTTCTCACACACTCACACCAACTCCATATACTCAATCTGTATGCATTAAACCCTACTTTCTCCTATTTAACTTTTTCCACACTTTCCACTTCCCCGCACACACATAGTAAAATAAGTACTATCTGTGCTTGTGTGGCACTATGCAGTGTACAAACATAAAGACAACACTCATTGTGAAATGCATATCTCTGTATATAGGGGAAATGTACTTGGAAACTTTCGTCTACTATTCCAGATATTCAACTCTTTATAGACAGAATGATTTCTTTCCTCTTCCTCCCTCTTTTCCTATCTGTTACTTTTACTTTGTTAGTGCCAACGTAGTCTACTTACTTATGTTTGTATAATGTCCGTATGCTTCCGTCCAAACATTTTAGCTGATAAAGGAAACCTTGCCTAACAGACTTTCATCACTATCCCAGACAGTACACCAGCCTAATTTACTTTCCGCTTATTCCTCACGCTTTCTTCTCAGCTACCTATGTTTATGTCTGTTATAATCCTAACTACCACTAATGCTCTGCTAAATATTTTGCCCACCCAATTCTTCCTTTTGTTTTTATGACTTCACTCTACTAGATTAATTTAACACTGCAATTTCCTATAGTTCCTAATTGTGTGGGTATTGTTCAATCAGGCACACATGTGTGTATTAAATCAGACTGTGCAGATAGTAAATACAGGTAAAAGTATGCATAAACACATCAAACCAAAAATTATGGCGACACCGAAAACAATGTTTAGACTGAAATAGTACGACTAGTCTGTGTGAAATAGTATAAATTGAAAAAATCGTGTTTTAGATATAATTCTGTATCTGTGTCATGCGCGTGTTATGATCTCAATTATGCGATACCATTTAGATTGTTGTAGTTTTTTATGGAAGAATCTCATTTGTTACGGTTTATATTGTTGTCATGTTAAGAGAAATCCTTGAGCTGGACATGCGAGAATATTCAATCATGTGTAAATGTAGAGAAGTTATTATTAGCTCCGCTTTACGACGAATCTGTCAGAATTAATTGATGAGAAAAACTGAGCTGATGCCTTGGTGCCTACTTAATCTGCCTTGCCATGCCACTTTCTAAGCATAACATACCCGAATGACGCTTCTCGTTCCCTAAGCACATGGTGATGAAGCGAATATTTAGTCAGTAACGAACTGACATAATATATTAATCTATACTAGTCATTTTCATGAAGCCTCCTACGTAGACCTTATCCTTATTTTGACTATACCACACCACAGCATTATATTCCTATAACAAATTCTAACAATATGCAAGGCCAATCATAACAAACCCTTCTGTCAGGCAAGCAGGAATATCATGATGAATGCTTATTTTGTGCATTTTTCGTTTATAAAAGGAAAGCAACTCATAATCGTACTTACCTTATCCTTCGGCTCAGCTGGTACGTAGTATTTCGCCACAAGGTACCTAAGTATAGTGCATACCTTCCATAAAAGGGCAAAGTGTAACATGCACTCTCTTTTGTAGAAATGGAATTCTAGCTACGAATTAGGATTCCCTTTCTGCTGCGTACTATGCACATTTCTAGTCATAAAGTCATAACTTATGTTTTGTGAATTATAACAAATTGCTCAAAGAGATTCAATGATCTGTTATGTAAGACTGTAAGACAGAATTTTATTCTTCCATGCAAATTAAGATTTTGATACCCCACCCTGCAGAGACAGAAATTCCGTATTTAGAAATCGGTTTCGGTGGAACACATAATTTAGGCTCCTTATTTTGTCGAAAAAGCGATTTGGTACTTGGAGAAAGAAAATATTTTTCCAAGATTTCGAAGGGGGGCTTCAGCACCCAAAGTCCTCCTCAATACAGCCTTGCGTGACATAAGGAAGGCTCATATCATAACCAAAACATAATGTTTTAACACGTGTTGATTAATCTTTATTACTTTCTTCTTAGTCATTACTATTGTCAAGCTGCGCATTGCCTTGTAAGAAAATCCTCATATTTATGTAGTTTATGGATTTGTACCAGAAGTCTTGAGCATTCCAATATCGCCAGTGTATGAGCAACGATTGATGGAAAGAAAAACATATTATCATGTCCAATTACTTAAGAAAATATTTGTGTGCTAAAAAAAACTTGTAGAAACTGTTTTTTTCTGGATAATGACAATCCATAAATATAAATTATGGAGAATATGCTTACACTAAAATGAGCTAAGTCAGTTATGCATAATGTCTCAGTACATATTGTTAGTTTATCGCAGCTTGGTGTAGGTACTTTCCTTTTCTGGCTAAAAGTAAATAGCTAGCTGTCTACAGAATAAAAGCAAAGCGCTATGGAAAATCCAGCAAGCTGTTATTTTGTGACGTGTTTGCATATGAAAGGAACATGTACAGGCAATTTTATTAGCCTTCCGTTTTACTCTTGTCATTTAAGGTATGCACAGTACGGAGACACATGAAGTGAAAAATGAAATTGCAAATGCTAATTCTATCTTACTACAATCGACATTTAAATCAAATATTAATAAATATGAAACACCAAGAACTATCTCCGTTACATTATTTTTCTAGCTACTTACATTACTTTAATAAGCCTCTTCTTGTAGTGCAAAATCATGAGCTAAGCCCTGGGGAGTTTTTGCCCTCCCATCTGCTGTCTATGTGACTACTTTTCTGTTTCCTTTCCTTAGAAAACCTGTGACTGTATTCACCACACTTTATTTCTGCAAGTAAATGCAGTCTTTATTTCTATCTGTTTTCTACCTAAATATGCATTTTACTTATTTTTTCGGTGCGTATTGGCTTCAGGTAGAATAATATTATGTAATCTCAATTCAACATTATTCAAGGCCAAAATCATCAAACAATTATTTTGTCATCCTTTCAATTCTATAATTAGAACAGTTCAATGCACTTACTGCTATTCTAAGCGTCATTTGAGTCATATTGTGTTGTTTCTATTATAGT
>JABASH010001758.1:0-23932 GCA_019776445.1 Tomocerus maximus | reverse complement strand
GCTATACCTATGCATTAGAGATTATCTGGGAAGGGGGTAACATATCTATTCTTAATCCCTGTCATATATGAAGTTGTTAGCAGCAAATCGATTACCGCACTACTTCACTATGTATTACTGTATCAAACTATATTTTTATATATTTTCGTTTAACTTGTCACCAGTAATGAATCTTCCTGTAACCATTATTTCTTTGCCATATCAATAAACAAGCCGTTACATACTTATATATACAAACATAGTGCAATAATTATTCCCTGGGAAAGTTAAATCTGAAACTACGGTGTTATTTCGCAAGTGTAGTGTAATATACAATGCTCAGCTAATGCTAACCACTATATAGACCCTACCTACGGTGATTTGTATCTGTTTGTGTCTGTAAGACTTAAAACAGCTATCTTTATCTAAGATTCAAAGAGTGGATATATAGGCACAAGCATCCTAACCATTTTCCTTTGCGCATTATCATATGGTATATAACGTTTAAAAACAGAAATTCTATGAAATGTGGATTTTAAGAATTGGGGTTCAGTCTTTCAGAATACTGTTTTACGATTTATAACTGTAACTCATAGCATATAGCATGTTTTTGGTATTTGACAATGATTATCTCCACTACTGTATATTGTATGCGCTTACTCATTACGATAACTCTCTAACTACTCTTTTCTACTATTTATATGACTACAAAAAATATTTTGCTAACTAGTGTATCCGTCCCATGCTAGTTAATACATATTTAGTGCATTGAACGTGTTATCAAGTAGATAATATTATAGCAATACTATAAACTCTGAATATCGAAGGTTAGTATAAACAGCCCCGGCCATTATTGTTACGGGCACTTTGAGACGCTTCTGCCTGGTTATGATTTTAATGCATGCATTGCATAGCATAGATATAAATTGAGTAAGTTGTTAGTTGAGTAAGACATTTCGGTATAACAAGCACTGAACAACTATTTATGTCAACCTTATCAGCAAATTTGCGCTTGTCATAACTTACACCTGTACTATTTGCTTTTTAAACTGTCTTGGCATACAAATGGAAAGGGAACTATTACTGAGTATTCTATTATCTCATGCTTCTTTAAAACTGCTTCTTCAATTATCTCAAGGAAAGATAAAAAATTCTCGGCAATACTAAAAATACAAAACCGGATAAGCATCAACAGGAATGGTATAATAGAAAAAGCGGGTTAGCCTTCCTAGCAACAGCAATGATGTCTACATTACTTTTACCAAGTTAACGATAGACTGAGGCACTGAAGAGTACAAAGTAAGAAATGGGCTGTAGACTACATGCATAGATGTAAAAATATCAACTTTTCATATACCAAAACGATCCTCTATATAGTCACATCGTGTATATAAAGATCCAACATATAAGGTTTCTACTTTCTTTGTTCTAAGCATAAATTGGCATAACGTTTTTGGCATTATATGTACCTATATCCATTTATGAGACATTTCTAAAGAGATATAGGCAATTGTTAAATATTTTGACTCGTCTCATTGTTTTCTTTTCCCCTTTGTGTTTGAAAGCGTCGTTATTTATCTGAAGACAAAATAAAACTGCATTTTTGCATGCAGCATAAAACTGCTTCATGCTTCTTTCACTTGTACAGGTAGTGCCTACTACAACCATGTAATGTAATCGTAACATTTAGCAATTTTCTATATATAAACATCGCATATAGAACTGGAGTTGAATGAATACCAAAAACCACCTCTTTAGCTCTGTAAGTAGCAGCTAATTTTTTTACATCTCAACTTTCCTTGTCCTACTGTCATCTCTTTTATAAAATATTATTAACTATAGACTTGCACACAAAAAATTCTTTAACTTGTCGTTTGTTTTCGTTTAGCATTATTAGTACATAGCTATCACAATGTATTAGGGTGACAGATTGTAGTACAAATGAAATATATAGAGAAAAATAGAGACAGACTATCACTTTTATACTTACTTTTGCAAAAGGCAAAGTCACAGACAGTTCTCTTCACCGTTTCTCTGCACAGTGTGCTTTGCTCTTCGCTCCATTCGTTCTCACTTCTTCCGTCATCTTATCTTTTTTCTATTTCTACAACTTGGTGCGGCTCATTTTCTTTTTTTCGGATGCATATAACCAATACGAGTGCAAGGGAAAATGGTGTATATACGTACTAGTGTTCATTACGCTTAGAGTAGTAGCAAACAGCTAGTTGCTCTCTAAATATAATCAGTATATGCAAGACATTATAAGTAGGTTGTCTTCTACAGTCATTACAATAAATACACAGAGATACAAGATACGATACAACTCCTTGAGTTTCTTACTTTAGATTTAACCGTCAGCTTGAGCTATGTATTACCCATTCCGTGTTCTGTTGCCGTAGTGGGAGCATCGGCAAGGAAAGACAAATAGATACGATACGATACGCTGTATTAACAGATGTACTAAGTGAAACTACTTGGTATTTTTTCCGCTAGACAAATCACTAGTCTCTCGCCGGATCTCAAAAGTTCAAGAGTTACGTAATGGTACTTTATATTGCATTGGTTGGTTGGACTACTATTCTCTGTTGACGACGGACGGAGCGGCTGAGTTGCTACTATCAAGCAGTCTGTTTTTACTTAGACTTATTGTTAGTTCACAGAAGAAAGTGTATGGTAAATTGAGGATACGTGAGTGATCTTAGTCAGTCTCACAATCAGACTGTATAGTTACCCGGAAAGAATCTCAGAAGACTAGATTTTCTTACTCAAACTTTAAATTCGGTTTATTTTAAGTGCATTGCAGTAAAGGTTATTCAAATACGATCTCAAACTTAGTTCGTCAAACACTCGTGTCGTATCAATCGGGACTCGGATCGGAACAAATTTATACTACTAGGGATATTGAAATATATATTTCTAGATTAGCTCTTATAATTTCTAATCAGAAAAGTGGTCAACATGAGTGTTCCAGGTGTTGTGAAAAATGATCCTGCGGTTGGTCGCTATTTTGAGGCTACCAGAGATATCAAACAAGGAGAAGTAATCATTCAAGAAGATGCTTTGGTCACAGGACCAAGTGGTGACCCAAGTCCCCATCACATTTGTCTGGGATGTTATAAAGTCATAACAAGCGAGCCTGTCGAATGTGCAGTTTGCAAGTGGCCCATGTGCAGTGAAGAATGCCAAAAGGTTCGTCAATCTACCCCTTAAATGTATTAGATTACATATTCTACTTACTTTTCATAAAATCTAAAAATATACCTATCCTACATAAGTAGTAGAAACTATTCTTAAGAATTTATATTTATTAATTCGTTGTATCCGTAATTGGCAATCGCGCAAAATGCATGCCATTTCAGTATCAATTTCACTTTTGTATGCATTTACATATTCTGGATTGCATGAGTGCTGATCTCTTTTAAAATGAATTTATGAAAGAGTACAAAGAATAAGAGAACGAAAATGGTTCTTAATATATTCGTCTTAGTGCACGTTCTACATAACCTCACTAAAAATGAATTTATACCTAAATAGATGTCTGAATACCTAAATACATGCACAATATCTTGTATTATGTATTAAATTTATCCATGGAGCGACATTGATAACACTATCTGTTTACAAATGTGGACATTCTGGAGACAGACAAATATGGGCACCTACCTTACATTGCAACAAATACCTAGCCGAAAAGAAAATACTTTTAAGACTAAGAGAAAGTCAGCACGTCATCTTGTAAGCAATAAAATAATACACATTTTAAAGAGTTAAAAAGCACTAGTCTGACTTTATGGCAGATGCTAGAAACAGCTCTGAGTTTATGAGGTCATTTCTTCAGTTTATTGCTTTTGGTTATTTCTCATTCCTCTACTATACTCGTGATGTGAGGATGTGTGATATTTGGCACAATTTCACAAACCGTACACGTATGCGTATAGGTAACGCTACTAGGGTGCATAGCAATAGCACACATACATAATTGTGCACACACTCATTCGTTTATCGTGCTACTTAGAATATCTAACTATAATACCAACCAAAGTACCAACCGTCTTCGCCTTTCTCTGATTACCCACACATACAGCACAACGCATTCAAACATAATTGTAGAAAGAGCAGGAAGGGAGATCCGAGAGCTTTGATTCGAACATGAAAAACACTGTATATACCCGAACCGAAATTTTCAACAGAGCACTTAATATTTGGCCGCATTGTGTAAACAGAAAATGCGCGTACCTGAATTCTTAACCTCAATTATTTGAATTTCATTGAAAACATAACGAGTTAAATAAATTTTACGACCACAACTGTACGATAAACACTTGATAACATAAAAGGCCAACTTTGATCTCAATATGCAGAAGCTTTCTTCAAAAACAAATAAAAAACCTAAGTGTAGAAACTTTAAACAATATGTTCAATGCAAGAAATTATTGTTACAAAATCTGCCAAAATGTTTGGATAAATGCTACTCTACTCTGAAACGGCATCATCTCAGCTAGTTTAATATTATGGTCATGGTTGGTTAGTTGATTCTAACATGTATGCAATGTTGTCGCTACCGAATTTTTATCTTATCAACAGATCTATTACACCTTTTATACACGCCCTCAAAGAATTGAAGCTCCTAACGAGCGACAGCTTACTAATTTTTGAAATATGGGCGAAGCAAATGTGTTTAATACTTGTTACTAACGTAGTAAACAGTGTATGCTGAGATAATGAAAATATTTGGGAATTTCCTTCCGTAATCAGTACACAAACATTACTAAAATTGTATAATGCAAATAATTTGCAACTGTGAGCCGTGCTACCGTTGGCACCAAAATTATTTATCACTTACTGGACCTGGACTGAGTTACATAGTTACATTACATTCTATTGTACTTAGGTACTGTTACATTGGAATTGAATCAATTAATTTTCTTTTTAAATATCTTTTTAATCCTGTCATGTCACGTACAATAGTTTAGGTAGCAGTAAGTAAAATATAATTAAAAAAGTGACGATGTCTTCCTGATTATATAAGATGAGAACGAGAGATAAGTATAGATATTTTGTATCCGCATAAATGCATAATGAATGGGCGACTTTGAGAATTGAGAGTACTTTGTATTACTAAATCTTAACTTAAGCTAATGATAATAACTTATGTCAGTTCAGACGAGTATTATTCAAGTTCACAATGTTTTCTAAGCTTAATATATAGACGGTATGCGTACGAGACATAAACAACATGAGAGGTAATTTATATATCATGTATTATAATTAGACATCAGAACATTAAAAGCCATGCTTATAGTGCTCGTACTTTTGCTTAAAGGCAGTTTGCAGTGTACCAGGCGTTGCATGTGTCTGTGGTGAATCCGGTGAAACCTAAAAACCTACGACTTTTGTCCTGGTAAATCGTACATCTTGACGCTTGACGTGGGCTAGGTATTGGCATCGACATCCGACAGACTACAAGACCACAATCTTCTTTATGTGCTGCATCTTGTACCCTTGTGTATATTTAAGTAGTTCGTTCGGTCGGTAGTAGTGGATAGATATTGTATAACACAGAGAAAGATGAAACAACATCTAGCTCTCTACATTCTACAGAGTCTCTGTTATGCCAAGTGGCTTTACGTACACCAATTCAAGTAGGTAGTGTGGATTGAAGTGAACAATGTAAGCTACTTAGCTATATATACACATTACATAATATATTATATTCTAGGAATAATTTGCAAGGTATACTGTGACATAGGTAGCACAGTCTACGGAAAATCAAGTCTATATGGCTCCTTATAATTTTGGCATTCACATGAGCAGAAATGGCTTACGAAACCCAAAGGGAAAACAATAAGGATATTTTTTAAATATGTACTTCACTTATTCGGACGACTGAGCCACAATTACGTTCAATTTCGGGGGAAATTCTATCATCTTTACCAGAAATGCAATAATCATCTTTTTTATGTAGAATGGTCGTGTAAATGTATTTAACAAAGGTGGAGTCCTGACTTAAAAAGTACATTACTCATACACAGTTAGTAAAATGCAAAATGCACTACTATCGCAATGGCAAGGCTACTTTGGCAGGGTGACTGACTTATCCATGCTAGACTGGTGTAGCTACCTAGCACATCACAGACCATGCTAAATTTTGTTAAACTAACGATAACCAGCAGGGATGTTTTGGCAAGACGATCACATAAACATCACAATGTATAAATTCATTGTAGAGCAAAGATAGAGAACAGAGCCATTCTACCGTTTAGGGGTTCCTTGCGGTTAACTGCATTTGAAAAAAGATGAATCTTGTACGAATGATGTAATATGAACAAGTACTATGCGAATCCAGATTTAGTGCGACTTTTATGATGCAGCACATGATTAAGATTTTACTTTTATTCGGTGTATTTAATTGTATGCTGTATCTTTTGAAATGCGTCTTGATTATTTCCTATTTAGTAGATGCTTCACTTGTCACATTTCACCGTTAAAAATTTTAGTTCCCACTGCGCATAGTACGAGTGTATGATATATGAACATATACTGCAAATTCATGTCTATTGCTAAGCGAAGTAAAAAATTAGAATACATAAAACTGCATGAACATACACTAATAGAATGTTTTATTATTGTGTAATGAATGTAAATTCGAGAAGTACAGAATTAAATATCTACTACACTTCAGACTTTTAATAAGTAGTTGGACTGTTTTTGTTAGGTTACCCAATATTATAAAAGAGTAGGAGCATGAAAAAACAAATTGTCCAAGTATTATTAAACGTCTGAATTATAAAGGTAACTTATTAAAGGGAAAGTTAATAATCTAAAAATAGAATAGTAGAATAAAGACCATTTCCCTATTTTATGTCGTATGGTATAGGATACAATCCAAATATTTCTCTAACATGTATGGGCATAGGTAAAGGATGGGTAAAGGTAATATTCGTTGATTTCAGGTATATACATTGTATATACCTGCGCAATATACAATACTGTATGTAGTATAACATAAACCAATTTTTTAAATTCGCATAAAGTTATTTCAATTAATGATAATATCATATCGGCTGAAATCGGCTGAAATCGGTCTTCTATTCTGGTATAATTCGTTTTAAGGTAGAGTAGAGGCAGCAATAGCAATAATGACATTATATTCTGAACAGGTTGTCCAACATGCGAAATTCGAGTGCAAGGTATTTAAGAACGCGAAAGTTAAGCCTTCAAATGATGCGCAAGATTACCTGAACATCAAGATATTGAGGTGTCTGCAGCTGAAAGAAGTGAGCATGAAAAAATACGAACAAGTGATGAGTCTGGAGTCTCACCAGAAACTTCGACCTAAAGTTCCCAGTAAAGAAATCTGCGAATTCATACACAAAAAATGTAATTTAAAGCAATTTGATACTAAATTGGTCGACACCATGGCTGGAATTGTTGGGATCAATTCGTACAGTACTACCGACAGAATAACTCATGTACAACCACCGAGGTAAGGTTAAAAATGTTTTTGCATAATTCAGAGTAGCTCAATGTATTACTGTCAAAGTGGTATTCTAACTATCTAAATTGTTGTACTTTTCTTGGCTTTGGTTCGGATTGTTTTTCAACGTTTACTCTGTAACGCAATGCCTGCTTGTATAAAAAAAATTCAAAACCGACTCCAGAATGGCTTCTCTATTGTTCTTGAACGCAAGCATGATGTCTCATGATTGTGTGCCAAACACAAGTTGGATTCGGACGGAGAATCCTGACAATACTTTCTCCATCAAAGTGTGGGCAACTGTCCCAATTAAAGCCGGGCAACAAATTACAACCCAGTATTTGGATATTACACGATGTACTAATGAGCGAAGGGCTCACCTTCAAGATATCTACTTATTCGCCTGTAACTGCAAAAGGTGTGTTGATCCAAAAGAACTTGGCACCTACTACTCAGCTGTAAAATGTGGAAAGTGTCCAAAAGGAAAAGGATACCTATTATCAACAGAACCATTAAAAGGGCCGGATGCTACATGGAAATGTGATTCTTGCGGTGGCACCCAGCATTACAAGGAGTCTTCGGGTAAAATTGAAACAGAAATCCATGGTGAAATCCAAACTGCTGAAGATGAAGAGGCTTTGGAACAACTATTGGAAAAGAACGCGGGTGTGACAGTTCACCCAAACCACTACTTGATGATGGATATTAGGCAGGAGATTGTTAAAAGACTCTACAATCATGTTGCCGGTATTAAAGAAGAAGCCAAATTGAAAGAGAGAGCTAGAAAAATGAGTGAGTATTGCAAAAGCCTTATGTCAGTAACTGATGTTTTCTATCCCGGGCAAAACAGAATCAAAGGTAATGAAATGAAAGGAACAATTTGTTATTTTTACCCCATAAACATGAAAATAACATTTTCAATTGTGGCAATGTAGAACGAAAACTTACTAATCCAATTCAAGTTTCTCTATAATAATGCTCAAAGTATTAAACTGACACGCTTAACACAATATACTTCTCGGTCCTGGGGGAAACGGGTTGGGTTACCTATGTTGCTCCGATTTATTTTTACTGATTTAATTTTACAGCGAGGCTCCAATACTACCAGATGTATAGTGACGCTTGTGCCAATGGAGTAACAGAAGCAGTCGACAAGGACTTGGAGAAAATAGAAGATATCATTAGAGAAGGCAGAGAAATGTTAATGTTTGAGGCATAATTGTATATTATAATCTATTGTATTTTTCTTTGTAAATGTAACTGTTGTATTGTTCTATTGTTTGTGTAATTATTAAGTCCCTATTCCCTATGTATGTACTGTACACTAACTGTATATACTATTATACTGTCCTATATAAGCACTGCCAATAGGCAATACATAATATTCAATGTGAGTTATACTTAGGTATGTGTATATTGCTCCTTAACATTATGACAATAATACTTCTACACGATCTTTACCTAAATATGTACCGCACTATATACAGAATATCTAATCTTAACTTATTAGCTTGTCCTTTAACTATATACACTTATGTGAAACTATCCTTTATGAATGTAAGATGTAAATATAAATGCTTTCATCAATGGTTAAACTTATTCTGTTGAAAAGTCAATTATGTAATATCAACTTCAGTTTAGAAGGAACTTTATTCACAACTGCTGCTAAAAAAATTCAGGTACTACATTATCAATGTTATAATATCATCACAATTACAGAGATACACTCAAAATGCACATAAACATGATTGAGACACGGTTTAACATAAGTAAATAAGTAATGTTATCTACTAAGAAAAACTTACTGTCGATATGTAATTATCTCGTTTCGTTATGGTATCGTATAGATAAAACTTAAATATTCTGAGATAAATGAAATAACCACAACATTATCATGCAATTGTGTAAACTTAAATTGTCTAAACTGGTCTCTTACAATAAAATGCACCATGTGCAAATTACAAACTATTGCAATGACCCCAGGCATAACCTTACATTATTTATTTGGGTACAACTTAAACATTAGGAGGTTTCATTTTCTAGTTATACTTTTGACTATACCAGAGATTTTTGGTTCGAGAAGGCCATGGCTATATTCTTTAAAAGGAATAGTAACTCAAAGCTCAACTCAAAGAATGATACATTTTACATACAAGCTAAGTGAGTTATTATGCTGCATTAGTAATTGTAAGGATAGGAAATGAATAAGTTGAGTAACAATACTGTTATTTATTTCTTGTTCCAGTTGCACTAAATCTTATGTATTGCATATTATTGAATATCATAACTTGCATTGCATTAAATCGGACTTGGGATTAACTAAGCACTTAAAAAAGATTATTACATCTCAAGTCGCAATTAATTGTAACTTAATACTGAGTGAATGAGACGAACTCTTCATTCCCGTTATCGAAAATCAACAAGTTTTTATTTCAGGTTTATTGAGCTCGTTGAAATTTTCAAGAGTGGTCAATGCAGGTTGGAAGAACAGATCATATTGCTTGACTAAACCTGCCTTGTAGAATTCTAAAGCATCACATACAAGGCCATGATATGTTTCTTTATTTTCGATAATGTTGCATGCACTTTCCAAGAGATTGTCCACAACACAATAGGAAGACGATTGAAACTTGCTTGTAGTTGCTAACTCAATGATTGATTCTCTAGAATATCTTTCAACTCTAACGGCAGCTACTCTCAGGTTTATGCATTTTTCTTTATATTCAATCAAAGTATGCCGTAACAGATTTATGTGTTCAACAAGATGTACCTTGTAAGTGGGGATGAGTGCTACAGACAGCATTGCTGTAGCTGTATATAAAGATGCGAAACTAACCAAAAAAGGAATTGACACAAAACAGTTTTTCCAAAACACGCAGTCATGATTTCGAAATAAATCTAATATTTCTTCGCAACTTTGTAACGCAGGCACAATTTCATACTTTTTGTCTTCATTTGGAATATCGCTCAAAAGTCTACTATAACGATTCTTCAATGCAAAAACTTTTGCACGCAATTGCGAGGTAGCCAACGATGCTGTTGCTTCATCAACTTTAGAACACATCAATGCTTCTTGCAAATTAGTAACGGACTGAGGATTAATATCTTTGCCCGTATATCTCTTAACAACATACTGAAGAAGATAACCAAGTAAGGTAGATACTACTTCGATAAGGACATCACTTCCAGGAGGCATTATTTTTCCAGTAATCCATTGAGTTGCTTTCATTAACTGGAAGTGGATGGTTTTCATCATCTCTTGATAATTTTCTAGTTTCTCGTCCATAAGAAATGGGAAAAGTAAACTAGGTTCTGGCATTTTTGTGACATTTGTGACGTTCTTTGTACTTTGGTTACCCATATCGAGTGATGGCAATATTACATTACACTATACTATACTTCCACCACATTGGCTTAGTACCCTTAATTGGCTTGCATTTTTCATTTCTTATCTTTGCATAGATTCTTTAAATTATTCTCCTATTCTGAAATGATGATCAGGAACCTAAGGGTCCACTTTAGATTTCAAATGTCAACGTTTCATCATTTCCTGACGTTCGTTATGAATGTGGTGCTGCAAACAAAACAGTTTTTGTACTTGAAGGGGTAACGTGATATAACTGTAATTTGATAGAAATTGAATCCGTATAATATGCTATTGGATACGGAGAACTCGTATAGATGATTTCGTATCTGGGGGTATGGACTATATGGAGACTTCGTTTATGGAATTGGAGATATAACATCTGAGTACTGTTTCGTATTGCAAATGCAAATGGGGTAATCGTATATTACTGAGATGTCGTCATATCGTTCATGCATTGCATTTTGTATTGATGGTATTATGAAAATGTAGATCTGATGAAGATTTAAGATAGAAGAGTCTGAAAATAGGTTGAATAAGTGCATTTCCCTTCCTAAACTTGCATAATATACGAAACCTGTATCCAGATACGATATCTTCACACTGTCCGCACCCACAGATACGAAATAATCTATACGAGTTCTCCGGATACCAATTACCATTGGATGGAACTTTGGAATTGTAAGTACTTAATTTAACTTACTCCATTAACCATAAGTTCAGTTCAAAGCACCTAAAGCAATCAAGCAGATAAGAATAATTATTTTTTGCAATTCACTTCGATTTCTATTTCTATCATCCCATTCTCCAAAGTTGCGATGTTGTGAATGCAACAGCAAATCAGCGAATCTGTGTTGATCTGTTATGTAATGTACATGTCAAGTGTCAGCCACTGACATAAACTCAATATTACACATAAAGATCTTTGCATAAAGATACCGAGGCTAGCGAAATAAGATACACACAAATACATGCCAATAACATATACAGCGTGTCCTTATACTTAGGTAGGTATGTACCAATGCTATTCTATAGGCTCCACCCAGCAGCGCCCGCGTGAGATTACTACAACACAGAGCACTACTACAGACTACAGCTGCCTACGCCTACAGCTAATAAGCCTAGCTGCATGATCGACTGCACTATACTACACACACAATATACATCTACTACGTTCTATTCTACTCTCGATACACCAGTACACCACCGTGTATAATACACGGACGAAATGCGAACGGAAAAGAACAGGGACGAATGAGAAGGAGCAGAATAACCTAGCCTAGTATCAAGCGCATAGTAACAGTTAAAAGGTCAAGTCAGAGCAGCAGGGCTGTACACAACTAGACACATAACATAACACAACATTACATTTATACACACAGAGAATACAAAACAAACAAGATTAAAAGAAAAACATCCAACGATTTAACTATATATAAAGAAGTGGAGAACTACACCCAGGCAAAAATAAGCAAGTGACAACAGTGACAAGGACAACAACAGCAACATTACCAACTGCTGATTGAGCAAAACACAACTTAAAGAAGCAACAAAAGGTTGAAAAAGGTTAGTAGAATTTTATATTTTGGTTTTAAATTACCTTTACTGTTTATGCCAGTTACAATTCAAATTTCTAATTGAGTTCAACTCACCTGTCACTGTCAAATTTTTTCTTAACTGCCAGAAAATGTATGTAACTTCAATCAAATGTGTAGAAGGTCAGTCATCATCAGTAATTATTTTAAAGGTCTTTTGTGTTAGTTCCTCCTTCCTCCATCCTCCTAGTTCATAGTTAAAAGATTGATAGTTTGATTCAGTAGTAGTTATTTGTTATTTAACATTAACATCAGTATCCAAAATCCAAACAAGTACAGTAAGAATATAAAATATTATAATCCGTAAATATGTCTGTATCTATATACTTATTAGTTATCTAATTGACGTATTTTTTAGGCTATTTCAATAGGATTTGATCGATCTGACTGAAACTCCGAAGTCAAAGTTATTGAAGAATATTATTGTCAGGTCACAAGTTGGTGGCTGTGGTTTATCCAGCTTTTAAATTAACAAATATTTAAAAAATAGTAATTGAGTATTTGTATTATTCATTCTTAACATGTACACAATCATTCAATTCAACATTCTTTGCTTCAAATAAATTATGATTGAAAAAATTAATTAATCTCATAAAGGCCCCCATTGATATAACGATTGATATAACTTTAGGACATCCGTTATATCAATTATTGGGGCCTTTAATGATGTTATAATACATTACATAATTGATAATATTAAATAGTTTGATTTACCGAAGGTGAATAAAGAGGAAGAAATCTTAATTTTTCTTTTAGAGCTGTTTGGAAGTTTGGAACTGGAACCTAACCTGTTGGAAGTTGGAACTACAAATTCGTTTTAATCAACAAACCGTGAATTCCCTGCACAGAACTGCACTTTGTGAATCATAGATAAGTGTTGAAGCTCTTGCCTTATTGTAAATTGTCATATATACTGGAATATAGAATTCTAATGCGTCAATCAAGAATACAGCTACTCTTGCCTAGTAAAATGGATTCCAAGATTCCCAAACGAACAATTCCGTGTATAGTGTCGAGACGATTGTAATTGGTTTTCATTGATACTAATTGATTAGTGTTTCTTTATCGCTTCTCTACTAATTTATTTACTGTGTTTGAGTCTTCAAGTGACGCTGATTACATAAAATTGACCGCCGATTTAATCTTCAGTAGGAAAAAGAAGGATTACTCTTCTGTAAAACGAAGATTATAAGCTGTGGTGTAATTTATAAAAGGAAAAGGTCTAAAAATGAAATTGTTGGAAAGTGGTCGATTGGAGGCGTTGTCGTCATCTTTAAGTCAACTCGAAGTTGGAGAATGGCGTGTTTTTGGTCGTTTAGAATCTTACTCTTGCAAGGTATTTGAGACTTTTTTCAAATGTTATGTGCTAAGCTAAGCTTCAGAAGCCAAAGCTAATCAGACAAATATTTAAACAGTTCTATTTACATAATTTTAATTTGGTATAACTCATGGTTTCTTGTTTATCAGTATTAGTATGTCAATTTCAAGTGTAGTTTGATTTAGATTAGTAAGTGCATTAGTGCATAAGACATACAGCGCACCCACATGCCCTCATCACATATTTACATTCTCACAAGTATTTATTTACACTCATTCATGATTTAAGGGATGCAAAAATGGAAGTTGCTAATAGAAAATCAATATATCTTTATCTATTTATCTGCCATATCTGCCTATACTTTTTTTTTAAAATATTATAATTCTGAAGTACTAAAAGTACTAGTGCTCAATTCAGTAAGTACTACTTTTTATAATATTCATGAAACTACATATATAGTAATATGAATTACGAATGACATAATGGTACATGGTGCCCAAAAACACTAATCCAAGTAATACATTGTATCTTATCTCTTCGTTTGACATTGAATGATTTGCTCAGTTTGTTTCATCGATCGAGTTGTACATGTATGTATATGTATGTCATGTTATGATATTGTTTTCTTTTTCTCGTATTTCAAATTTCACTTATGACGTTTAAAGGGAAAGGCTTCTGAAATAAAAGTAGATTTTTATCGTCGTATGATTACAAGTAGTATATGAAAAGTATGAATTCGTCAATTTGAGACAATCAAAACTGTAAGCTACACATTCTAATTGCTCTCTGCACTATTTTTAAGGTCGCTGGAGGCGAACAAAAATCGTTGTACAAGAAAATGGCTAAGGACGGCGGAGGTTCTGATATCGTTGCTTTGTCTCCACCAACGGAAGGATATTTGTCAAAATCAGCAGACTCTGATGGGGAAAGTGGCGTTTTCACCACCGAAAACTGGGAACTACTCGTCATTTCTCGGAAAATGCTCTTCAATCTCATAACAACGTTGAATTTGTCTTTTCATCCGGATTATGATTTCAATGACGCGAAAAGTCATGAATTTTCTAGAGCACCTAGTCTTGACTACGTGTGGGCTGAAATTGACTCTCGGTTAGGACAGTCCTACATGTACAACATAGGACTAAGGTAAAATAAAAATTAGTCTAAAAGTTTAAATACAGGTTATTTGTATTTAAAATGTACATTTGTCACCTCACGATACATTTTTCAACTTGCAAGATCTGTCAATCTGTCTTCAACTGTCTCAGTATCTTTAAAGCCATATTTCGGGAATAAATACGCTATTGACAGTAATATTATAGTATTCTTTTGGAATCTAGGATTTACTTAGGTTAGGAATCTGAGTATTTTAGGCGAGGCAATATATTATGTGTATATATCACTGTCATAAAAGACTTTATTTTGGTAACCCACACATTTAATCATAGTTTCCTGTTCCTTGGAGGGATATTGAATTTTTATTGCATTGCCATTTCTCTGGGCTTCGTTTTTATCTAAATTATCTATTTCATTTCTACATCGCAGCGCAGAATGACTAAAGTAGGAAGAAGTGTTCCAAACAGAGCCATTTTGCAGCTTTCACTTCGTAGACTTCGTACAGTAGTAATAATTGAAAACGTTCGTATTTTATTTTATATGATGATATTTTAAAGGTTTGTTTATTTGGGGCATTAATTATTTGAGGGAGTAAGGTATATATGTATGTATCTCTTCTGAATCTGAAGTTGTTGATAATTAAATTACTACTGTTCAAATAAGGGTTGACAGTGTTTTATCTCAGGTAATTGATATTTTGTTTTAAACAGGCAAAGTCTTTACGAGGAAATCGATCGGGAAATTGGAGGCTTGAGATCTGCTGATATTTATACGTACAAACCGGATTTGACATCGGATCCATTCTCGGAATCTGGATGTGTTTGGTCGTTCAACTTCTTTTTTTACAATGCGAAGCTGAAAAGAATAATATTTCTCACATGTAGAGCGATAAGGTAAAATTTTATTAAAATATTCATATTATATTAGGTTTAAAAATTGTAAAGAAAGTTATAACAGAACAATATTAGTTACTAGATGTATGTATAGTTCATTTTTGATGAGTTTACTGAGTCAAACTTTTAATTGTTACGCTTTATTGTTTTACAGCCCCAACTCTTCAGCTTCTGAAGAATCGGAATTTTCAATGGAGGATTAAAAATCAACTACATTGGATTGTGGATGCAGTGATTATTGAGTTGACATTTAGTTTTTCTGTCAATCTTTCTGGTTCGGTTATCTACTATTTAGTAATTAATGATTAGTAATCCCTATTCCCTATGTACTACCACTTTAACCAGGCCGAAACCAAAGGACACTGAACACAACCGTAACAGGGGAAGTAGAGTAGGTTCGAGAGTCTAGTCTAGTCTAGTATTACCGGTACTTACTAGTAAAATTTTCGTATTCTTTGTTAAGTGTTACTAAATATAAAACAATCTATCATTTACAAATATTGGGAATATCTGGGCTATATAGTGCCAAATACAACATAGGATATATAATTATTGTTCAAATAATTTGTGAAATAATACCATTGTATCGGTTGTATTGTATTCCCTATATATCTGCAACATTCAAATTGAATAATTGGCCGCTCGAATATTTGAAGTATTCGTTTTCGCTTGTCTGCGCAACATAACTATTTTTGAAATAGAGGATTAGTAATTTTGATTAATATGCATGCATCAAATAATTAAAGCTACGTCATATTTACATTATGCCGCAATATAATATTTATTATTACTATTTCGTTATGTAACAACCGAACCATATCGTACTGATTATTATTGTCTTTATATTTTGTTTCCTGTGAAGGCCGAAAGGAAGGTATTTTTTAAAAGAAATTAGGGTATTGATTGGTTAATATAAGTATAAAATTCATCGCAAATTGAAATAAATAGTTAAATTACCAAATTAGCATCTCTTAAAGGTTAAAAGGCACATTTTTTGTCATGTTATTATTAACTACATTTTGTTCATTTAGAACCGAGAAAAATTCATTGTTAATTCCTTTTTGACTTGTAGCACAACGGTCAACATAAAATAGGGGTTTCGAAATTGATTAAATATACTTGCAAATGGTTGTACAAATCAGATTTGTACAATTGACTATTTTATTTTGGAAAATAAATAGTACGAGTTGGAGTCACTAGACCCAACACAAATAATTAGTGAACACGCACGTTAATTATGATGTGCTTACTGGTAATGTTGTAAAGTTGCACTGTCGTATCCTAATCGTATGTCGTATATATAATAAGTTAAATTTTAAGCGTATTATATGATGGAATAGAGAAAGTAATTTTATTTCCCAATTCCTTGGATAAATAACGACTTTATCTTTGTGCATTGTGCAAATTGAGGACTGTACACACACCGATGTACACGATTGTCCCTTAACCTTTGTTTTCTTATTGTTCATAATACCTCAGAACGTTATGATTATAATAATAAGGCAAAGGCCCCTGGCCCACTAGGATATTACAAGAATGGGCCATGTAAGCACAGGGTACTTCTAACTGTGAAAGGGATCTCAAAACAAGATAATTATGGCATATTAATATGGGGACTGATACATCCATACATGGATTCAATGATGGTGTCCCATTTCCCACCCCAGTAGGGGACGGCTGGCGAGCTCCTTGAGAAATATTTGGCCAATATCACAAATATTCAGATAGTTGTGGACAATCATTTTACTGTCACTTCTATTTATTTCGATTTAGAGAACAATAGTTATACGCAGTTCCAAGTTGTACCGTATACATATTAATCGAAGAAGGAATGAAATGGTTTAGAATTAGACTCCTGTAACTCTTAAGTACAAAGCAATTGAAGCCACAAAACATCAATGCTACAGACACTACGCTAGTACGATACGGTGTACGAATAATGTACCTAATACGTTGTAATTGTAATTAAGTATATATTTAAAATTGTCAGTGTGTATCATGTATTGACTATGACTTATAGTAGTACAGTAATTACTAATTACATTTGCACACTTCTGTCATTGGTTTGTATTCCATGACTTTGAATTGTGGAATACCTCGGCAAAGTATATTGGTGTAATAATATTATCATACATTATTGTAATAATATAATGTAAATATTGTGGTAATTAGTTCTGCTTTGTTTAGCAAAACTGGTGGTAACAAAGCATCAATACTTCACTCCGAAGAACACTAAATATGAGTTAATATTTTTTCTAGTTTTGTAGAAAACATGACTCACAACGATAATTTTGAGTGGATTATACCAAACCAGTTTTCAATTTTGTCCCTGGCACATCATTACAGTGCAAGATCCCATGCCTGGGGCGTTTAGTAGAAGAATTACAAAATAACTATACATTCATCTTTTCGGAGTGATACTATCGTAAACTGTCGTAAACGTAGAATATACTAGATTCTTTTAGCAGCAGCATTTTACTGTTGAAGAAAGTTTGATGTTTCGTAAAAAAATTGTCAGTACGGAAAATGAAATGTAGTAGTTAAGTAGTAACTCTGTTAGTCAATCTGATAATCAAATAGTTAAACATTGATCTATCTGTACCGTATATATAATGTTAATGTATGGTAGTATAGGTTATTGTCTATTCTATAGAGTCGCATCTTTATGAATACCACATACATGTTAGTCGTAGTGAGTAAGTATCTATTGAATGGTTAATAAGCAAAAGCAAATAATAATATAGAATTCACAATCGTTTATATAGTTTAGATTATAGCTTATAATTTTGTTTTCAGTAAACAGAAAATGTAGTTAATGTATCAATTATTTTGTAGTTTTAGATTACAAAGTATAGACTAAGAGAAAACTTGTAAGTAAAACTGATTTTTTGTAGTACAGTTGATGTTGGTTCTCTACCCTGTGAAGTCTCACGTCAATAGAGTAGGTAATTAGTTAGTATGGTTAGTTTACCATTATTGTCACTGTTTTATGGCTTTACTACATACACATTGTATCGATATTCGTAATGTTAGTATACTACAAACAATATGAATAACTATTGCTATAAATACGTTCGATTTAGTAGTGAGTAAAATGAAAATAATGATCGAGATATTTATTATTTATTATGAATTTATGACTTAATATGTAGTGTTAGTGTTAGAACATAAATATATTTTACTGTACACCTATGTTTCTGTCCATATTATTAGTCAGTTTGCAGTCCCGGATTTTTATAATATTAATTGTTAGTCACAATATAATTATGTGCACAGATACTTTATATTCTGTACTTGTACTGTTCTGCACTGTATCTTTCATATAAATGCAAGATAATAGTGAGTCAGTGAGTGCTTGAATAAATAATATTTGCATAATGGTAAATTCAACCCGGTCGATTTAACATGTTTTTGTTTAATCATTCAATATTACGGTCATGCTATGTACCTATATTGAACATCCATAATTGTGGCGCATCCTTTTTGATCATAGTTATAATTAAAATGTTATCCGTCTTTTCCGCTATAATGAAATAATATACCGTAGGTACTCATTAATAATAAGTGTTTATACCTGAATGTATTTTTAGCACTTTCGAGAATATGTAATCTAATAAATGTGCGTCGTTGCACTCTCTGATCTCCAGTTATGCCAGTCATCAAGATCATGATGATTTTGTTTGAAATATTATTTCAGCATAATATAATATTTTTCTTTAATCTTAGTGGTTCACATGTACTGAATACTGAAGTTTGTACATATGAATATAATATAGAAGTTTTTAGTTATCAAAATTGATAAAGTATGACTGGGGTACTTAAGTCAAAACTAACGTACATTCCCGGTTAGTTCTGGGAAATGGGCTTGGTCATGACAAGCTAAGACCACAATCGGCGAGTGGTGGTGAATTATTATTGCAGTGGCAGTGATGATTCTTTACAAACATGTAAGGTAGATAGAACTGCACGAACTAAATAAACTGTTCGTTCATATCATGTTCAAATTATTTGTCTAAAATAATTTGGTAAGACAATTGTACCACCCTGTAATTACACAAGTTACAGAGACTAGTGTGAAAGTGCATATCTTGATCTATTTATTTTTAGTAATGAATTCTGAATTCTCTACATGACCTAACCACAATAAGTAATTTTGATTTTAATTTCACAAAGATATGTAACACTAATGCTGCTAATCTATTTTTCGCCTCAGTTCCTCTCGCTATTCAACCTTTGAGCATTTGAAGTTTTGACCTTTGAGAGTTTTTTTGGTTATAAACCGTTTATAAATACAATATATTTGGCCATTTTTTTTGAAACGCAAGGGCACATTTTTGTTTAGGATGCACTTTAACTTATAAATTGAATTTATCTACAATGATGCAATCATCCGCGACTATCGTGATCAATACTGACCACAACTTGTAATTCTCATTACAGTGATATAATCACTATTTAAGGTAAAGTGCTATTCAAATAGCGAACTTGTCAAATAAGTAGCTTACCTACAGGTTATGATTGATGGTAATGGTAAGTAATTAAGTAATGTAAAGTAAATACCGATACCGGAGGAGGTGATGATACTACGATCCCTACGATGTAGTCGGATACAGCATCAAAGCATCATATTAATACTAGTACCATTTTACCCCTTTTCGTTAAACACAACTATATAAGAATGTCTAACAGAGAGCGGAATTTATTGGCGCACCACGGCGCGGCCACGTACACTAATATATTGGCCTGTAATTTAATAGATAGTCCACGTCCAGTACGTACTTAGCATGGCAAATAATTTATATTTTTTCATGTCATTTTAAATAAATTGCTGCCTTTGTTCTTTCTATACCGATTTTAACGATGGGTGAGTAGCGAGTACTGCACTCCTTACTGCTTTGTGAAAAAATGAGACGCCATTTCCCGTTTAACAAGTCCGAAAGGAAGAAAATTAACAACAGTGCGGTTCTCAGACGTTTGCCCCGTCGACTTACAAGCAAAAGTCCAGTGTTATAGTTATAGGTCTAGTCAACCTGTGTAATATTTTTATCAATTTTTATCAAGTCCATGAAACTTGTAAGGTTGATCTACTAACAGTATTAATTTTTTTAGCCTTATCGTCTTAGCGGTAATACTCTAGACAAAACATTATTTCCTCCAAAATATAATACATTTGCAAAACGCCAGCAGAGAAGTCCCTTTAATCTCGAAAATCTGATTTTTAGTGCTAATTTACATATTATTGCATCAATACTGTAAACAAGATGTGAAGGCCACCGGCCACATCGTCTTACGAATAAAACCTATTGAATTTTGAATAGAATTGACATACTTAGATGTTTAAGACTTTTGCAAAAACAGTATTTAGTTAAAAAGCCATAGCAAGCTTATGTCGGAAAAAACTTATCTGTCTTTCCTTTCCCATTCCACTGCTTCCTTTACAGCCAATTTTGCCTTAGCATAGTGGATAGAATTAAACTAACATTTTGCTTTGTTGTAAGTGGAGATTTAAGCTTATGTGGTTGTGGGTTGTGACACCAGAAAGACATTGATTACTCTTGTGTCACATGCTTCCCATTATTTTGGCCTAGTTAATAAATGAGGTGAGTGACAGCTGTTATCGACTACACATGGTGATACCTCTTCGAACGTATACTGATTGACTCCTACATTTATGTGCATCTCCTCCCGTCTCGTAGTCTCCTCTGACTGTGTCATATGTGCGTGCTCCTTCCCGGATACGAAATTGACTTATGACATGATGAATTGACATCGGCTCCCTTGCATTTTATTATGTATCATCCGCCATGTCTCATTTTGCTTACTACAGAAATACAGAATAAATGCAAAATAAAATCCTTTACAAGACACCCATAGTACAGAAAGTCTAGAAAAAGTCGCCAGCGGGTCCAACAGCCAATCATATTCAGTTTCATGATAGAAGGATACATATAATGGTACAACTTAAGCTAATTTAAAACGAAGTATACAATAGCAAATACTATTACACTTACAAGATTAATGTGTACGTACAGACATCGACAGACGTGTGTAGAATTTGTAGATAGATATGTAATAGTGTGCCTAATAGTATCATTGATACTTGTATGCTTTCTTTGTTGATATTTGAGTAGCATTTTGGTAATTTGGTAATAGTTTTAAGATAACTGGAGCATGCAGACAGAAAAGTTACTACACACATGATATACAGTTTGTGTCAGTGTCATTTTCTTGTGAATACATTTTCATTTACAATTTTTAATTTTCATACAGCCCATTTAGATAGTGAACAAAACTCATCTTACGTGATCTATATAAGTAAATGTAATGCAACACAGTATATTATAACAAAAATTAGTCAGACTGTACACAGATTTTAACTCTTTTATGTTGTGTTGTGATTTTGATTCATTGTAATAAAGATGGGCAGTTTTGTTATCTATATATGGCATAGGATAAATGGGGTAAATGATGATCCATAATATAGGTAACTCTATTCTCTTGTTTCCAATGTTCAATCTTTCTAAAACAGTAATTATGTAAAAATTTTGTTCCGCCAGAACCTGTGCTGTGTCTACTCGATTTCCTTTCAATGTGGATCTCAAAACAATCTATAGCATTGCTAAATTAGAGTTTTTCAATACTATTTACAATAGAATGAGCAGAAAATCGTACTTCTTCGGCCATTGTTTGTATAGTTTCATTATAATATTTTGGTGAAGGTTAAATTACGATATCATCGATATATTACGATATATGACGGTATCCGTAGTGTTAAGAGCAATTGAAAAGGTAGAATTCGCATATTAAATTGTGGTGCGATTATCCTTCGTCACTATGTGGTATTGTCTACAGTCTGTGTGCAATGCTATACCGTGCCACAAAGCTTTTTTGGTATCCGTAGTGTTAAGAGCAATTGAAAAGGTAGAATTCGCATATTAAATTGTGGTGCGATTATCCTTCGTCACTATGTGGTATTGTCTACAGTCTGTGTGCAATGCTATACCGCTAAAAAAGGAAAATGTTTTTCATGAGCATTTTTGGTTTCAGCAAATACTGCATTATTCACTATATACAATCAATATGCCTGTACAAACAGAATTAAAAGTTATGAACTGTTGCATTCGAATTGAATTTGTTTTTATGATTAACTTGTGGGTGGATTTTCCTTTTCAATTATTATATCATGCCGTCTACTGCAAGTAAAGCAATTTATTTAGTTACCTTCGGTTTATTGCTGCTTTTTCACTCATTGCTCAACCTCTAAACCTATATCTACTAAGTGTGCCATATGAAAGAGTCTTGCAATACGTAAATATATACAAATAATACGCACTCTATACGGCATATTCGTCAATTTATAAAAATGTTATAAAAACGAGTGTTATGAACAGTAATTGTGTCTTATGCAAATATCTAATAGCCTTGCAAGAATAAACTTCATTGTATTACATTTGTAACCTATCAATCAATCCACTCAATCGAGAAACTGGAGTACTCACAGGTCGGTAGATTGATTGAAAATTCTATCTCATGGTAGAAGTTGACATAATTATTCTTTGAACTGTGCAATGCAGCTCTCTTACATAAATGAGTACCCATGCACTACCAAATGTTTATTCTGGGATATTCTAACTAGGGACTTAATGAACTTTTATTTTTCCGAGGTACTATAGCCCTGCTCCTTTAAAACGCAAGTACCTCACTCCTTTGGGACCTCAGAAGATAAAATATTTACGAAAGTGTTTGCTTAAATGAAATGCAAACACATAATATGTTCTAATGCATGTTATATGAAGATGAAGTGCATTTCCATTTGGAATGATCGAGAGATCTGAGGTCAAAGCAGTCATTAGAGTCTGAAATGCAGGTGGAACCCTGGCTAAGTGAACGACTAAAGAACGAACAGGCAAATATGACAGTTAAATGAAAGTTTTACCTTGAAACTAAAGATTAAAGGGAAAATGTCTCTGCAAGTTGTTGGGATTAGGTTTTTTGAAAGCTTAATGGATAAAGCAATCAATTTACTCACAATTAGATTTTCTTCAGGTGAAATTGAATTTTGACCACAAAGATTGCACAAATATAGGTAGGGTGCATGTCTACAGTGTGCATTCATGTATATCTGTATCTCATTGCTATTTATCCTTACGAAATCAATACCTTACTACTAATAAATAATTGCAAATGCGATGG